>CAUZXS010001411.1:0-10000 GCA_963585895.1 Sepioteuthis lessoniana | reverse complement strand
GCAGTCTGAAGCCATCCGTACGTTTCTGTGGCATTTTTTCCAAGTTTAAAACATACTTTTATTGCATATCATTCTTCTAAAGTATCCTCACATCCAGATTGCATTTTTGAAATTCACCTGCTGTGACAATGAGGCTTTAGTAGGGTGTATTCCAATTGCTGCTGTAGCTGTTCATTTGAACCTGAAATCATAAAAATTGGTCAGTCATCTCATAAGATGTATAGCAATAATATAATGAATTTTCAAGAGTCTATGACAATTTTAAATGCCCATACGAAGAAAAAGTCTGGAAACTTATCGAACGCACCATGTGTGTGTGTATATATATATATATATATATATATAGTATTCTTTGGTCCAGTTAAACCGGAGTTGGGAGTAATTCCATCAGGACCAGAAATTATTCATGAATGAATATTTAAATTTTCCTGGTAAAATGCTCAATGTAACAATAATACAGAGCAATAAATTCTTTAAGAAAAACAACGAAACCGGTCACATAGGATTATAAATTTATTTCCATCCTGTTATGCGTTTTTGAAATTTCCAAAAACACGAAAAAAAATTACCAAGACTTCAGATCTTTTTGATAAATTTAATTTTTTTTCGTGTTTTTGGAAATTTCAAAAATGCATAACACGATGGAAATAAATTTATAATCCTATGTGACCGGTTTCGTAGTTTTTCTTAAAGAATATATATATATATATATATATATATAATATCTAGTTAGTGACTGGAGACTATGAGTTTGGAATATTCATATATAGAATATACAAGAAATTTCATCTAATTCAATTGGAGTGCTCAGTGTAAGGCTCTTAGTCTATAGATCTATCAGGATACATTTAAAAACACTGACACATGGAGTGACTATATTTGTAATGCAAATGAAGAAAAACTCAGTGTAAAGTTGCCATGCCATCATAAATTTATTTTGACGAGTTATACCCCTCTTCTTCAGATGGTGTAAAATGGAGGATAACTTGTTGAAATAATCCTATTTACCCAACCCCTCCACTCGGGCAGGATATGACACAAGGTCAATTTTTAAGCGGAGTTTAACAGGTTTTTAAGCGGAGTTTAACAGGTTTGAATTCAGAGTTTTCCTTCTCCTAGACTAGTTGCCTCACCAAGCCTGAAGAACCCAGTCTGTCCTACTTTTTTACCCATAGCTGGAGGGAGAATAATTGGATACATACCTTTCCCAAGGGTATTAGTGCTATGTGAAATGCAATCGGTCTCGTCCAAGATTTGAACTCGTTTCACCGTGTCCATTTCCTACGACGATAACCATTACACCTCAGGGACCTTGTCGAAATCATAGATTTAAAATATCACAGTAACTGTACATTGAGTTTTCTTCCAATTTGTATTACTGACATATAATTGATAAGAAAATTAATATATATACTCCATTATAAATTTATTTCACCAGCTCATCAATTGGCTCTTCATCTTTTGCACAACAAATGTTTTGGGCTTTTTCTGCAGTTTGCCAATGGCCAAGGAGACCAGGGTTCAATCCCAGGTTGACTCATACCAAAGACTCAAAAAATAGTACTTGATTGATGCCGCCTTGCTTAATACTCAGCATTGTAAGGTACATATCAAGGGCAGTCAAAGGAAAGGAGTTGTGCCCTCTCCTACACCTGTGTTGTAGCTATTGAAAAGGGAGCCTATGGGTTACTTTTGACTACGGTCACCAACTTTACTTATATAGTATTATTCGGTCCAGTTAAACCAGAGTTTGGAGTAATTCATTCAGGACAAGAAAATCATTCAAGAGCTGAACATTTAAATTTTCCTGGTAGAGAGCTCCATGTAATTAATTTTACAGAGCAATACTTACTTTAAAGAAAAAACCAAAGACCGGTTATTTAAGGATTATAAATTTATTTCCATCCTGTTTTTCATTTCTGGTGTGAACCAAAAACACGAAGAAAAATATAACAGGACTTCTTCAGATCTAATGGATAAATAAAACAGAATAGACACGGCGGGGGGGGGGGAAGAGTTGAAGAGTTACCTAAACTCTTTTGATACCATTGATTGGTTTAGGAAGATAAAAAACAAAAGTAAAGCTAGCTTTATACAATTTGACATCATTGACTTTTACCCGTCCATATCTAAGAAAATCCTAATTGATAGTATCAACTACACAAGAGAATATATAGATATAACTAAGGAACAATATGATATAATATTAGCGTGTAGAAAAACTGTCTTAGAAAATAATGGAACCACATGGATAAAAAGTGGACCTGTGAATTTTGATGTCCCTATGGGGGGATACAATTCTTCACAAATAGCAGACCTTATGGGTCTATATATATTGCATGTACTAAATAGAATTATAAGTTCAAAACAATTAGGTCTATATCCCGAATAGTAACGGCCCAAATAGCTCTAGTATACAAAAGATTATAAGAGCCTTTAATCTCTTAGGTTTTAAAATAGAAATATCATCAAACAATAAGATTGTCAATTTCCTGGATGTGACTCTAGACCTTTCTAACAACACCTATAAACCTTTTATAAAAATGGATCAGTCCCCTTCATATATTAACATCAATTCAAACCACCCTAAAACTATGATTAAACAAGTTCCAGAAGCTGTAAATCTAAGAATAAGAAATCTATCAGCAAATGAGGAAATATTCCGAAAGGGTAGTAAAATGTATATTGATGCACTAAAAAGTAGCGGGTATAAGGAAAACTTTACCTATAAAGAAGAGAAGACGCCTAATGATAATAAAAAAAGAAATAAATAAGAAAAATAGATGTAAAAATAGAAAAAGGAAAATCATATGATTCAACCCCCCTGTTCTGTAGGCTTGCTAATATAAACATAGGAAAATATTTTTTTAAACTAGTACATAAGCATTTTAAACATGGAAATAAACTACATAAAATATTTGATAGAAAAACGTTAAAAATTAGTTACTCCTGCACGAAAAATATTTTTCAAATAATTAAGTCATAATACAAATATAACTAAAGAATTTCAGGATCAAATAAATAATAGAAATAATAATGATAATAAGTGTGTAAAAAAAAGAATGTAATTGTAAATCCCAAGACAATTGTCCTATGAATGGACTATGTAATTTAAATAATGTAATATATCAAGCAATAATTTACCCAAAAGAGAATATTACAGATAAAAAATGGAAGGAGAGGTATTCAAACCACAAATTTACCTTCTCCCACGAACACCTAAAACACCATATGGCACTATCAAAACAATTCTGGTGTTTGAAAAACAAAGGGTTAACCCCTGAGATTGAATGGTCTATTTTGAAAAAATCAAATACTCTAAATAGTTTTGACGCTAGATTCAATTTGTGCTTAGAAGAGAAAATACATATAATGATGTATAAATTGCCTGAAAAGTTATTAAATAAGAGAAGGGAATTAATAGCTAGATGTAGACATAGGACAAAATTTAAACTATAGACTATAAATTTTTAAAAACATAGAAATAAGTAGTGAAACAAGGGAAAAAACGTATCCAATATACACACATGGAAAAAATAGGTAGCTAAATAAATAGTATCGAAATTAATATAAACATTAATATTTCCCTTACAAAAATTTATTACATTGACATAGAACATAAAAGTTATTTATTAAACTTAACAAGAAATGAAAATAAATAAAATAAAATAAATAAATAAAGTTAAATTACCATAATTATAACTGACGGAAGAATTTTAAAAATAAAATAAATAGGTAAATAAAAAAACGGAAATTCAATAAAACAACAAGGTAACTCTTCAACTCTCTCCCTCCACCTTCCCCCCTGTGTCTATTCTGTTTTATTTATCCATTAGATCTGAAGAAGTCCTGTTATATTTTTCTTCGTGTTTTTGGTTCACACCAAAATGAAAAACAGGATGGAAATAAATTTATAATCCTAAAATAACCGGTCTTTGGTTTTTTCTTTAAAGAATATATATATATATATATATATATACACACTTGCACAGTCGGCTGGGGCTATAGTATTCACCAACTGCACCTCTGCAGAGGGGTAAGACCCTCCCCTACTCGAGTGTCTTGGATATTACACTAAACAATCTGATGATGAGGTTCCAGTGATGCTGAAGCTTTGGGGAATGTGGAGCATCACTTTATTGCCATCGCTCCCAGGCCCACTCTGGCCTGGATTGGTAGCACCTGATAGGGCCCTATTTATGGGTTGACTAGAACTAAACTGCTAAACTGAATTACTTGAAGTAGAACGTTTTGACATTTAACTGTGTGTAAACAAAAACTATACTTATACTAAACTGATTTTCTTGAATAAGAACTGTTTGACTAGACTGAATAGCTTGAAATAGAAATGTTTTGACAATTGAACTATGTACTTATGCTTAACAGAATTGTTTATTTGTATGAGAATGGATTTGACATTAATAACCTCTAAGGGTTGATATGCCATAAAACCCAAACAACCAACCAACCAACCAACACATTCATATAATGGTGGTTTAAAAGTTGTAAATAACCAGCTCTTGGCCTAGTGGGTAGAGTGTTCGCCAATGGTCCGGAAGACCGGGATTCAATCCCAGGTTGAGTCATACCAAAGACTTAAAAATGGTACTTGATAACTCCTTGCTTAACACTCAGCATTATAAGGTACGTATCAAGGGTAAAGTGGAGTAATCCAGGAAAAGGAGTAGTGCCCTCCCCTACACCTTGGTGTAGTAGCTATTGAGAAGAGAGCCTTCTGGTTGCCCTCGACTACGGTTGCTAACTAGCTAAACCTCACCCAGTAAGAAGGATCATAGTTAAACATTTTTATTGTGGCAACAAACAACTACCACTTATCAACCAAGAAAAACTAATCAAGATGTTTTTAGTTTAATAAGAAGTGTTAGTGTTTTGCCTCTATGTTCAGTTAGGCTCTTCTTCCAGAAAGAATCATCTTAGATGAACTTGAAAAACTAAAAAAAAACAATTTAGATTTTTTTAGTTTTAGTTTTATTTATTTATTTTTTTTAAAGAAGTGTTAGTGTTTTGCCACAACAAAAATGTTTTAGTAAGTTCTTCTTTCTGGGTTGGATTTAGAACTTTTTGAATGACTTGTGTGTGTGTGTCTGTCTGTCTGGGGGCGGGATGCAAAGTCGGTATTCAGCCAAACCCATGTTCATAAAATACATGGTGAGGAATAAACTTACTTGAGATAACATACAAAATAAGCTTGATAAATGATTCTCTATGAGTGTTGAACCAAATCTGTCTGGAGGTCTTATTTCGGGAAGTACCCAGGAAGGAATGAAGTTATCAGCAAATTCCTGAAGACATTTTTCCTGATTTAAAGAAAAAAAAATACAACCAAGAAATTATTTCTTTTCCTGTCAAAAAATTTAATTCAACTGAAATTACTTATCTTAAATTTTATTTCTTTATATATTTTCTTGCCTATTCGGTAAACATTTTGCTAGATTTTTTATCTGTTCTCTATTTTGATTTTTTTTTCGCATAATATAATGTCCACCAAATAGGGTGAAATCTGATCGAAACCTGGATGTTGTTTTATGTGATTTGTTTTGGAAATGACTGCAGATTCTAATAATCTGTGGGATTTTTTGCAATGTATGGATTTGATTTAAGTGGCTTGGGAAAAATTAGGCATGTTTAAGATCTAACATGTGGGAGAAAAGGGTATTTCAGTTGTTATTTAATTTGATTGATCATTTGTATTCAAAGATTCTTTTTTCTAGATTGTGTTAGGTTTCGCAGATGTAATGTTTATTACAATCTTTGCATGGAATAGAATATATGCCTGCGTGAGAAGTGGTTTCTTAGTTGGTCTATTTCAAGATATTAGTGAGGTTTTTTAATGGTTTGTATGATTGGTATTCCTAATTTGAATAATTTGTTTATTTTATTTCTGTTATCCCGAGCAATGTCCTTTCCATTTTATCTGAATCCCAAGCATTGCCCTTTCGATTTTATCTGTTATCCCTAACTGTGCCCTTTCGATTTTATCTGTTATCCCTAACTGTGCCCTTTCGATTTTATCTGTTATCCCTAACTGTGCCCTTTCCATTTTATCTGTTATCCCTTACATTGATTTTTCCATTTTATCTGTTCTCCCAAGCATTGTCCTTTCCATTTTATCTGTTATCCCAAGCATTGCCCTTTCTATTTTATCTGTTTTCCCAAACATTGTCCTTTTCATCTTATCAATATCTTTGATGAAACAGGATATGCCTAAACCTCTCCCTCTCCACCTCCTTCCACTTATTTTCCCTATTTCTTTTTCTTTTAGCTCACTAGAATTAATTCCACTTTCATGTGATCATAAATCTCTAGTGAAACCTGATACATTTGACTCCATCACTATACTCACAGTCAAAACCAAAAACCTCTACCCCCATCACTTAAACACTCATTTACCTCCCTCTCTATTTCTCTCCTTACTTGTCACTTGTCTTTAGACCTTCTCTCTCCACCTTTTATATTTTTATTTTCTCCATTATTTTATTTATTTTCCTCATTTGCTTCAATGTAGAAAAACTTTAAAAAAATGTTTAGTCTGAAAAAGTTCTAAGAATAAAAGAATGAAATATCAATATTACTAAACCTTTGTAAGTGTTTGATCTATCCATCTTTCCACTTATTTTTATCATCTTGTCAGATTCACCACAATCTATCATTTCAACATATATATATATAGTCATCCACAGGCAGACTTTTTCATTCTATCACAACTCTTCAGTGAGGCTAGACACTTGAGACACTCCAAGCCGGGACTGAAACCCGCCTAACTTTAAGTCAGGTTGATGACATGCCCCTAAGCCAAGCCTGCAACTCATCAACTTAGGAATTAACATATATGTTTTAAGTTTCCTTTGTTTACATTTTGCTCTATCGAATACTGAAATATATATAATCCAAGCAGAAAATCCAGGAAGTAGGAGTATTCAATTTGAGTACTCAATGCCAACACCTATTGACATATGATTAATTGGGGATTAAGAATACATCAAAATTCAATGTGCAGAGCTCCAAATTTTTTTGATATAAAAATAGAAACAAAAAATTAATTCTTTGATATCATTATAGATTTATTTCAGGTCTATGATGACCCTCATCAGATGTTGAATGAAAAATAATTATTTGGGGGTGCTTATATTGCTCCCGGTAAAAATAGAATTTGAAAATTTTATTTTATTTTTTAATTAAAATAATTCTTTATATATATTTTATGGTTGAGATATCATATCTATTATTATTTTATACAATTTTTAAACATTCCTTTAAAAAAAAAACATTACCCCTTATTTAAACACAACTGAAATTTAAAAAAAACAAACCGTAAATCCAGAAAAATTAAATTGTGACACTTTTAGATTTATAGATGAAATATGCATTCGTACTTCCATTGAAACTATTACACATTATAGATATCAGATAAGATAATTCAGGAACTAATAATTCATTGTTAATATCAAATTACAAAATTTTATTTCTAATTATGAAACACATATGTGTATGTATGTGTAGTGTTACACAAAATTTGTCATTTGAGGTTTATAGGGTGTTGCAAAAACTTGGATATTATTTCAGATTTTTAGGGTGTTGCAAAAAAAATTTGATATAAGTTCATAATCTAATAACTTGATTAATTCTTTTTCAAGTGATCTCAAATTTTAATAACATGTATAGAAGCTGGAACGAGCCACTGCAGACATTGGCCTCCATGTCAACGCACACAAAACAGAATATATGTGCTATAATCAAACAGGCGACATCTTCACACTAGACGGAACCTCTCTGAAACTGGTAGACAAATTCACCTACCTAGGAAGCAGTGTCTCATCAACCAAAAAAGACATCGACACACGGCTAATGAAGGCATGGACAGCTATCGATAAGCTATCAATCATATGGAAATCAAACCTGACTGATAAAATGAAACGCAGTTTCTTCCAGGCAGCAGTCGTATCGATACTGCTGTATGGATGCACTACTTGGACACTAACTAAACGACTGGAGAAGAAGCTAGTCGGCAATTACACAAGAATGTTGCGAGCAATATCGAACAAGTCCTGGTGGCAACACCCCACAAGGCACCAACTATACGGCCACCTGCCTCCCATCACAAAAACTATCCAAGTTAGACGAACCAGACATGCAGGACACTGCTGGAGAAGCAGGGACGAGCTCATAAGTGATGTACTCCTATGAACCCCCACATATGGCCGGGCAAAAGCAGGATGACCAGCTCGAACATACATCCAGCAGCTATGTGAGGATATGGGATGTAGCCCTGAAGACTTGCCAGAGGTGATGAATGATAGGGAGAAGTGGCAAGAGAGGGTCAGGGATATCCGTGCTGGCGGCATGACATGATGATGATGATATGATTTGGTTTGGTTGGGTTTTATGGCATATCAACCATTGTAGGTTATTTAATGCCAAATCCTCTTTATACGTATATATTAAATATATATGATTTGGTTTGGTTGGGTTTTATGGCATATCAACCATTGTAGGTTATTTAAAGCCAAATCCTCTTTATACATATACATTAAATGTATATGATTTGGTTTGGGTGGGTTTTATGGCATATCAACCATTGTAGGTTATTTAATGCCAAATCCTCTTTATACGTATATATTAAATATATATGATTTGGTTTGGTTGTGTTTTATGCCATATCAATCATTGCAGGTTATTTGATGCCAAATTCTCTTTATACATATATATCAAATATATATGATTTATTTGGTGTTGTTTGGTTTCCAGGCAAATCAACCATTGTTGGTTTTCCAATGCCAAATCTTTTTTCTACATATATATTAAATGTATGATTTGTGAACACATTTTTTATATATACACAGTTAAATGATAAGATAGTTCTATTTCAAACAATTCAATTTAGCATAAGTCATTTGCTTGCACTCAGTTTAATGTCAAACAGTTCTATCTGATCCATAGAACCCTATCAGGTGCTACCATACCAGGCCTGAGTGGACCGAGGAGTGATAGCAATGAAGAGGTACTCCATATTCCCCAAAAGCTCTAGAACTGGAAAACTCCTCACTGGATATAGGTTAGAGTCATAACAGGACATTCAGACCAACTCTTTTTAAACAAGGGGGTAGGTACTGCTTATAGGGAAGACACCCTGGGACTGTATGACCAACTTCTATATCACCCACCTGATGCCAATGCTTGATATGCCTTTAATTTGAGATTACACTTGTTTTTTTATTCTCACTTTGAGTTTATCTTAGTGATATATTTGTGTGTGTGTATATATATATATATATATATATGTATTTATGTATGTGTATATATTTGTGTGTGTGTGTGTATATATATATATATATATATATATATATATATATATAGGTGTATATACAGATTGTTGAAATAAATTTATAATAGTTTTAACATCTGTTGAGTTTTTACTTGAAATTAAAGATATAATTGCTCTGTATACGAGTTATATATATATATAATTTTTATATATTAATAGCCATACATTGAGAACTCTGTTAAAATATATTGATAATATATATTTTGTATGGATTGTTCTTAGATGTAATTTATATGAAAAAAAAAAAAAAAAATTGTGTGTGTATATATATATATGTGAATGTATATATATAAATATATATACTTGTGTGTGTGAGTATAAAATATATATATATATGCATACGTGTGTGAGTGTATATGATATGTATATATATATATATATATATATATATATATATATGCATGTGTGTGCATCCGTGCTAGCGGCACGACATGATGATGATATATATGCGTGTGTGTATATATATATACTAAATGCGAAACATTTATCGCGAATATCAAAAGGTATATTATATTCTCTAGTGCGGAAAATACAAGAAAGTCCTTTTTCTTTTAGATGATTGTTGTTGTTCTATCTATTATTCCTCTGCTTGGTTTTATCCTCACCATTCGTTTTAAAACATTTGGACAGATATTGACTCCAAATAGCAGAGGGATC
>CAUZXS010001410.1:0-22500 GCA_963585895.1 Sepioteuthis lessoniana | reverse complement strand
GCAGCTCTATCTGTTAAAACGCTTTCTATTATGGTTGGCTTGAAACAGCACTGCCAGTTTAGATTTTCAGTTATTTTTTTGACCTGGGAAAAATATTTGTCTATGGATTTTCCGGAGAATTTTGGAACTAATATTATATTTTTTGCTACGTCAAAAACAGGGTTAGGAGAAGTGGAATTACGATTCTATAACTTCAATTCTATTTGTAGCAGTATATTGTTTTGAGGCGGGGTTTCATTAGTGTTATAGCATTCTATTATTTCCCCCTCTACTAATTTCCTTGCTACAATTTTTTTATTTTCTTCCTCATCTGTCCATTCGCCTGCAGGTCAAAATGTAAGAAAAATTCCAATAAATTCTCTTTCATCAGGGGCTTAAATTCGTCTTCCCAGTTCGGATTTGACAAAAACTCAACAACAGAGAAAGACATATTGCAGATGTTTAGGCTTTTCTCCCTTTTAGCTGAGCCCCCATTTATGTTACAACTACGTTGAATTTAGGATAGGTGCCTTGGTGTAAACTTGGTAACCCAGTCATAACACAGAAATAAGACACACACAAAATAGTCAAATAAAAACAGAGGTTTGGAAATACTAACCTAAATTTATTTACAGGGAATGTACAGGGGACAAGGAGGCATACAAAGGTAAAAACAAAAATAGTAACTCGTGGGCAGAAGGGTTGAAAATAAAAACATGGGCTAACAAACATGAAATGTATTTTGGATTAAAGTTTCAAAGATTATTCAAAGTCTGGCCAGTGAAAGCAAACAAAATAAAACCCGAATAAAAAGTTGAATACAGCTAGTATAATGGTTACTGGTTAAGTTCCTTTGTCCTGGGAGAAATGTTTAGCGACGTCTTATTCTGTTAGAAGCTGGAATCCTTCTGACAGACACACCAGTGTCACCTGACCAAAATAGTAGTAGTCTAAACCCAAATGACAAGGCCAAAAAGGGGCTGAGAGAACTACAAACAATGACCCGTGCAAGATAGTACTCAAAATGATCCAGATCAAAAAGCAAGGGAAAGTTCACTCTTAGTTCACAGAAGAGACATGAAGTCTGCTCCCCAGGCCAAGTTGAGGGGGGGGGGCTTAGGAGGTAACACTATGCACACACATACACAGAAATATAAAAATGATTTTTATTCATACATATACAGTCTAATATGGACCTTTGATTCATTTTGTTACATTAACATCCAGGAGACAACCTCAACTCTGTCGCGAGATGCATTTATCTTCATGCACACTTCCACACACACTACCAATCTCAAATACAAATTTTTAACACGCATAAACACACAAACACACACAAAAAAATGAGTCGTGCAAATCTCAATGTAAACATTCACTTTCTGTATTTTTCAGTTTTCTTAGCACCCTATCAGCTGCTTTTCTTCAGAGGGGTAAGAATCCCCCCAACAAGTGTCCTGGATATGACAATAAACCATCTGATGATGGTGAGGCTTTTGTAATACTGGAGGTTTGAGAAATGCAGAGTACCACTTCATTGCCATCACTCCCTGGTCTACTCTGGCCTGGAGTTGCAGAACCTTACTGGGTCCTATCTATAGTTCAAATAGAACGATTTGACATATCAACTCTGAGCAAACAAGCGACTGATGTCATATTGTTGGTGATTGATAGCAGTAGTCATAACAACTATGTATAAAAAAATAACTAATCCACCCTGTTGGCTGAGGCTGTAGAATACACAGACTGCACCTCAGTAGGGGTGTAAGAACCCCTCCCCCAAAGAGATCACCTGTTGGCCATGGTTGGCAACCTATGATGTTTTAGGACAGGATCCTAGTGACTGAGCTGTCTGTAACATGGTTGCCTAAGTGGCCACTTCATTAGCAACACTCCACTTCGGCCCTTACTGGGCTAGATGGGTGGTCAGAGAGGCCCGATCCGATGAATTGGCTGGTCATGTCAAGCCCTCTTTCGGAGGCCTGCAATAGACTTCTGTGCGTTTCCAAAGCAGAAAGTGGTGGCTGCAGGGTCAATCACGCTGAAGAAAGACTGTTTCCCCTTTTATCTCTAGGTGAGTAATAAACTTGAGAATGAAAACCTAGACATCCCAAATTCCTCAGTGCGAGTATACTGAGTGTGTAGTCGTGATTTGCCTAGGCGAATGGGTTTCCCCATTGACATTTCCCCTTCATAGGGCTCCTTGGTGGGTGGGGAGCACAGTCAGTGACCTCAGCAAAAATCCCTATGGATACAAAAAAAAACCTAAAACCCAAGCAAAAAAACACTAAAACTAAAGCATCTACATGCAGAGTTTGACCCCGACAATGACTCTGATCAGATCCTTTTCCCCAAATTTATCGTGCTGGAGTCAACAGTGGATACCTCAATCACAAAGTTGTCTCCCTTCATTATTGAAAAATCCCTTAGCAGTTTAATAAAACCAAAATCTGGGGAAAAAAAATATTAATCAACAATACCCTGCTGGTAGAAGTGCCAAAAAAAACTTACTCTGACCTACTACTAGAACAGAAATACTTTCACAACCTAAAAATAAAAGCTTACCCCCAGAACATCCTGAATTTGTCAAAGTTTGTAGTGAGGAGATCTCTCCCTCTGCACTTTAGACAAAATAAAAAGTAACCTCCAGAAACAAGGTGTCACTGATGCCTAACGAATATCTATCAAGAGAAATAATCAAATAATCTCAACAAACACCTATATTTTAAATTTCAACACTCTAAAACCACCTGAAATAAGAATAGTATACTTAATTACAAAAGTTGAAACATATTCTAAGCCTACTGAAATGCCACAATTGCCAAAAATTTGGGCATCACAAAGAAAAGTGTACCAGACCTACAACATGTAAGAACTGCGGACAAAATGTGCAAACAAAATCACTCAGCATATTCCAAAGAATGTGAATTATGGTAAAAAGAATACTCGAAATGAAACACAAAAAATATATCCTACCCGGAGGCAAGAAACTTCATTGAAAATTCTCCAGCCACA
Source organism: Sepioteuthis lessoniana (assembly GCA_963585895.1). NCBI lineage: Eukaryota > Metazoa > Mollusca > Cephalopoda > Myopsida > Loliginidae > Sepioteuthis > Sepioteuthis lessoniana. Next base: position 19,509 of record CAUZXS010001410.1, on the reverse strand, counting down.
ACTACGAGGATCCTTAAATAAGTTTCCTGACTTTTTTCGTATGGGCACTTTTATTGATAGTACATACATGAAACTCTAGTCCCTTTCGAAGTAATCTCCTCCGGCTGCAATGCACTTGTTGTACTGTTTCAACATCTTCTGGAAGGCCCCATGGAAACCCTCTTGTGTGAGCGTATCAGTGGCCTTCGTCACAGCCTCTTTCATCTCCTCAATTGTCTCAGAACGACAGCCTCTGAGCTTAGGGAATAACCAGAAGTCACAGGGAGCAAGGTCTTGACTATAGGGAGGGTGAGGAACTGTCTTGATGCCCATCTTGGTCAAATAGTCTGTGACAAGGATAAAGTTGTGGACTGGTGCATTGTCCTGGTGGAAATACCACTGACCCAATTTGAAGAGTGCTGGCTTCTTCGGATGGAATCTCTTTGTGAACTCCCTTAAAACCTCAACATAGTAACCCTAACCCTTTGGCCAATCAACTGTGGTGTATTGACTTCCTTACTCCTCCCACACCTCTCATCATCCCTCACAGACTCCCTGCCTTCCTTGAATCTCTTATGTCACTCAAAAACTGATGCGCGATTCATGCAAGGTGGTCGAACAGCAGTCTGAAGCATTCCATACATTTCAGTGGCATTTTTTTCCAAGCTTAAAACAGAATTTTATTGCATATCATTATTCTAAAGTGTCCTCACATCCAGATTGCATTTTTGAATTTCACCAGCTGTGCCAATCAGGCTTTAGTAGGGTGTATTCCAATTGCTGCTGTAGCTGTTGATTTGAACGTGAAATCATAGATATTGGTCAATCATCTCATAAGATGTATAGCAGTAAGATACTGAATTTTCAAGAGTCTATAACAATTTTAAATGCCTGTACAAAAAAAGGCTGGAAAATTATTGAATGCACCACATACCTATGAAAACATAGCCAAACCCACAAACAACTCTTCTCAAAATCAAGGAATGATGACTAACTTCGACATGATAAATCTAATAAAAGAATTGAAGACACTACTTGAATTACTAAGAGAAATCTTGACCAACTTGACAACTAAGCCCCATGCTGAACCAGGTCCAAAGAACCTTCTCCCACACAGCAACGAAAAAAGCAAACAAAAATTCAACCCAAACAAGCTCCAGGCATCCCTTCCATCACTACAAAATCCAACAATCTTCCACCCAAAAATTGGACAACACTGAAAGCCCTCTACTTAACCCCCAAAAAGAGATCTCCCTGGAAGGAGGAATCTTACAAACATAAACCACAAATCTCCCTAATAGAAACTGAAATTAAATTTGAACTGATGGAAGCAGAGTCAAGAAAGCCCTTCAAAACAGAAACCCTAAATACCCCCAAAGCCTCAAAATCAGGTGAAAAAGCCTTGAAACTTGAAATCTCTGAATACAGCCTAATGAATAAACTAAACACTAAAACCAAAACTACACTTAAACAGAATAAACATCAAACACAAAGATTAAAAAAAAGTGTGACCCACAAAATAATTCAATGAAACTGCCATGGTTACAAAGCAAATTATGACAAACTACTTCTGTTAATAGCTAAACTCAACGCTACCACCATATGTCTCCAAGAGACCTTCAAAAAACATAGTGATAAACTAAGCATAAAAGCCTTTGAACTATATGAATTCAGGGTTAATTCTAATATTGTGAGACTTATGGCTTATTTTTTAGTTATTATGCACTAAATGTAAGTGATAGCATTACATTTTTATATATATATATATATATATATATATATATATATATATATATAGACGGATTTTGACGGTTAAGGCAGCAGGTCTCAATCCACACTCTGGCAGTCATTGGAAGAGGTTGTCTCGCAGGTGGCGCAGGAAGTTGGTGTCCCTCAACTATCGTGTTACACATCTTTTGGGTTACTTAATATTAATATTACATTTTCAAATGCACATTTAGTTTTCAACTTTGCAGTCCCGATGGTTTTTGAGAGAGCCGCAAAACCACGCTGATGATTGTTATTTTTGTTTAACTAATATAACTGGATTCAATGCATCTTCTAGGAAAAAGATCAAATATCCCAACCTTCGATCTGCTATGAGACCCATTCCCCATTCAGATGATCTTCCTATACCCAGACCTCCAGTAAATAAGGATCTTCTTTCATCATCAGATGAAGAAATGCCTTCATGGGAGGATTCTTCCGAGTCAATATCTTTGGAAGATATTGAGTCTACATATTCAGGAACAAGTGGCAATGAACCACACTGGATCACGCAAGAAGACCTGAATGATCTTGCTCATGATTTGTATCTGTCAAAACAGCAGTCAGAGCTCTTGGCTTCTCAGCTTAAACTGTGGAACCTAGTCCAGGAAGATGTAAGGATCACCAGTTTCAGGAATCGGAACAAAAACTTTACTTCCTTTTTCGACATGGAAAACAAGTTGTGCTACTGCACAAACATACCTGGCTTGTTTACGTCCCTTGGTTTGCCATATAATCCTTCAGACTGGCGTCTTTTCATAGACTCTTCCAAGCGAAGTCTCAAGGGTGTTCTTTTGCACAACGGGAATAAATATCCCAGCATTCCCATTGCACACTCAGTCCATCTAAAGGAGTCCTCTGACAATATGGAGCTTCTTTTAGAAGCTATTAAGTACAGCGAGTACCAATGGAGTCTGTGTGGGGACCTCAAGGTCATTGGTCTTCTTATGGGTATGCAAGCGGGCTTCACAAAGTACTGTTGTTTTCTCTGTCTCTGGGATAGTCGAGCTGTATCCCAGCATTACAAGCAGAAAGACTGGGGGTCTAAAAGCACTTTTGTTCTTGGCGAACACAGCCTCAAGGAGAATCCTCTGGTGGACATGAATAAGGTGCTTCTTCCTCCTCTTCACATCAAGCTTGGTTTGATGAAGAATTTCATGAAGGTGTTGCACAAAAATGATGCTGCCTTCCAACACTTGTCTACTGTGTTCCCAGGTCTTAGTGCTGCTAAGCTCAAAGAGGGCATCTTTGTCGGACCTCAGATCCGAGAAGTATTGAAGGATAATGATTTTGAGAAGCTTCTTAACTTAAAGGAACTGAGAGCATGGGAAGCATTCAAGTCAGTCTGTAGTGGCTTCCTTGGTAACACACACGTACCAGATTACCAAGCCTGTATTGAGAAGTTACTAAAGTCTTACGAGGATATGGGGTGCCGAATGTCACTCAAGATTCATTTTCTCCATTCCCACCTCAACTTCTTCCCGCCAAACCTTGGAGCAGTGAGTGATGAGCATGGAGAAAGATTCCACCAAGACATTACGAAGATGGAGAGCAACTATCAAGACAAATGGAACCCCGGCATGATGGGAGACTTCTGCTGGATGCTCTTGTGTGACATCCCGGAAGCAAAATACACCAGATCTTCTAAGAAAACACACTTTTCACTGTCTGTGGTACTATGAATTGTGTAATTGTGTCATCCAAGTAAATTGTTTCAATCAGTGTTCTTTATCTATCCTGTTTTATCTGTTATAAGCTGCTGAGACAATTTAAAAGCCAGAAAACTAGAGGTTACAGAGCAAAACTATTTATAAATTTGAATTCAGCACATCCAAATTAACAAAAAACACCTATCCCCATTCTTGCCTCAGACCAAAACTTTTTTTTTGTAAACCAGTGTTATTAGATTGACAGCTAAATATAGTGAAATCTTCATATTTGACTTGCTGATGTGAATGTGATATTGAAAAAATATAACCTTTAAAAAATACTCAACCTATTCATGTATAGTCTTTATTTTGCCAGCTTCTGATTGTCCAACATGTTTAAATATGTATATACATTGTTAGAAATTTTTCTGGTTCCATTTCAGTGTTATTGCGAGGGTCATTTTAATTTTATTTTTTATTATTTTTTTATTTTTTCTTGTAGCTGTATTCACAGTCATGTGCTACAATGTTCTCTGTGATAAATATTGCACACGTCAACTCTACGGGTACTGCCCAACTTGGGCACTCAATTGGGAATACCGTAAGAAAGGCATCATGGAAGAAATTAAACATTATAGTGCCGATATCATCAGTTTGCAGGTATGCATTCTATGTACAATGTAGAAATGATTTCAATTACTATTGTATAGATATAGTTCAAATTTACTTTGGTCTCTTTTTGTCCCTGAAAGAATTGAACATTTTCTTTAATTTAATTCTTCCATACTCTGCAATTTAACACATCAATATAACCATGGAGAAAATTGTGTGAATTGTGTTCCTGTAAACTTAAATTTAGAAGAAAAAAAAGTTGCTTCATATTGTATAATGGTTTGAAATCTAATAGAACCTTGTGAGTTTAGCCTTGTACCTAACTTTCAATCTGACTGAGAAAATGATGGTTTTTTCATTTTCAGTCTATGGTAGTAATCATATTATCAGTGAACATTCACATAAAATTTTGGCAGTAACCCTTCTCTTTTTGTTTGCATCAGGCTTTCAGCTGAACAATTGCAATGACTGCTTTTTTATAATATAAAAACAGTTATTGTTTAGTTGATAATTGAGAAGTTTTTATAGTTTGATGCTTAGCAAATATGATATGCATATTTATTGAATCAAGGGAAGCCTTTAACATTAAAAAGAAATAATTTTTTTCCTCATGGAGAAATCTGAGCTATTATCCAGAAGGGGTTTCTAACCAACAATCATAGCAAAAATATCACTCATTTAAAAAGAATTTATCTATAAAACTGAAATTATTCACAGAATATTAACTTTGAAATATGATAGGTAAATCTCTTTATGTGGATTGTAAAATAGACTTTCTTTAGAAAAATTGAAATTCATGAAAGGCATTTTTGATACTTGTTATTTTAACTGTGTCTGTAGTTCTATTCTTGATTATTTTTAGATGGGTACTTCAGCTAGTTCAAAAGGTTTGCAATACTTTGGTAATAAGTCACAATTTGGCAGTTCCAAATGCTTTTGCCAAGGTTGTGAAGATGATAAACCATGCTTTTTTGTTCCTATGGCATGAAACATAGCCTCGAAATCCAGTTTTAAGCCTCTGTGACTTTGGCTGATCAAGGTTCTTGCAACCGGAACAAAATTTCTTCAACTACTGTTACTGTAGTGTGATCAACTGCACATTCACTTTTTGCACAACAAATGTCTTTGGTTGCTACTGTGGCATTATAGTCCAGTTCAAACACGTAAAGTATAAGTTCCCTTATTAGATTAGGTTGCACATTCATCTTTGCAACTTTCAAATTACACATTGTGAAGCTATGCATATGTCAGTGCAGTAATTTCCACAATACTACCAACCACAGCCTGTATTTTCCACAGCTTGAACTGCTTCAGTCATGTGATATACATGCCGCTAACTTAAATGCAAGAATTTAGATATGGGTGGGGGTGGGGGCTTCTACACACACACACACACACACACACACACACACACACACACACTGTTAATTTTAATTCATAATTATGTGAGCATTAGAAAGTTCTCAGCCTGCACTAGAAGGGGATGATATACAAATATTATACATATTCATCCTGCAGTTTAATATACTAGATGCATTGTTTCCAAGGTTAGTTATAAACTTTCCAATATAAATTCAAAAAGGTTATTCCTTTCTTAATTGGACCAAGAACTTTTTAGCACCTACTCATAGAAACCTGTTCTTCAATGCTATCTTCTGTTGCAAGAACAGTCCTGTGATGGTAGGAGGAATAGTTTTCAAATTTACACTTATATTTACTAAAATAACCCAATATGTCCCTTAAAAGGTGATACCTATTCAACATTTCAGTATATATTAGGAAAATTCATGCTAGTAGGAAACTATGTATAACCTGTAAAACTCTGTATATAACATTTGAAATGGGTGTTATTTACTAATCTTTGCTCGGACCTTGGGTTGCTTACATGACTTGCTGTATGTGTTTTAAGAATAATAGTTCTTTCATAAGGGGAAATAACCTTCTTTTTCTTACTTTTCATAAAGAATTTTTTAGGTTTAAATAATTTTTCCTTTCAGGAAGTTGAGACGGACCAGTTTTACAACTTCTTCCTTCCTGAACTGAAGAGAGATGGTTACAATGGTATTTTCTCGCCTAAGTCCCGTGCACGAACAATGAGTGAGCAGGAAAGGAAACATGTTGATGGCTGTGCGATCTTTTTCAGGCAGGCCAAGTAAGTGGTTTTTCTCTTCCCTTCCCTTTTTTTTCTTTTACACTACCAAATTGAATATTAATCATTTTTCCCTTTTTTCTCTTTCTAGATTTTATTTTGTTAAAGAGTACTTAATAGAATTCAACCAGCTTGCTATGGCCAATGCAGAAGGTAATGATGACATGCTCAACAGAGTTATGACAAAAGATAATATTGGATTGGCTGCTCTGCTTGAAATTAAAGAAGCAGCTTATGATAGTGAGTAAAAATTTATTTTAAAAAACAAAAATAATCTGTTTAATTTTGGCTTCAATGTTATAAATTTGATGTTTATTGTATTAAATGATAGTATATTTAAGTTTCTTCTATTGACTAATTAAAGACCCTGCTCAAATCTCCAGCAGTAGTCAACCATTTTTGGACAGCTAATTAATGTTTTTGATATTAATAAAACATCTTGAAAAAACAGGGTATAATTTAAGTTTTAAGAACATTTTACTTGCTTGTTTACTCCATTAGACTATGTTAACTCTGCCTCCTTCCTAGTTGTAAGCATTTTCATTTTAAATCAGTAATAACCCCTCTCACCCTAAAGTGTGTGTGTGTATATATATATATATATATATATATATATATATATATTGGTCCAGTTAAACTGGAGTTGGGAGTAATTCCATCAGGACAAAAAAACATTCAATAGTGAACATTTAAATTTTCCTGGTAAAGAGCTCAATGTTAACTGACATTACAGAACAATAATTTCTTTAAGAAAAAAAACAAAAACCGGTCACATTAGGATTATAAATTTATTTCCATCCTGTTATGGGTTTTGATATAAATCAAAAACACCAAAAAAAAAATTAACAGGACTTCTTCAGATCTTATGGATAAAATAATTCAGAATAGACACAGGAAAGAAGTGTGGGAGAGGATAGAAAAGGGGTGAAGAGTTTTCTCCTCATTTAGCCCACTTCCGTTTTTTTTTTAATGCCGGTTGGAATTATAGTAAATTAATTTTTTTATTTTTAAATTCGAAATACTTAACTTAAAACTCCAGATTTAATACTAATTTAGATAAATGGTTTCTTCTCATTTTTTAATTTTATTCTATTTTTATTCATTTACCTTAAATCTCAATTTAATCCTATGTTTTTTTATTTAAGCATTATCTATAATAATTTGTCTATAGTTTAAATTTATTCCTATGTCTACATCTAGCTATTAATTCACATCTCTTATTTAACAATTTTTCAGGGTCTGGGAATATATATATATATATATATATATATATATAGTGTAATCGGATGGAAACTTAAACCTGGTTAAGTTGTCATAGATTTATTTCGGTGGAGAATATTACTATACTCTCCGTCTCGTCAGATGACTTTTTACATACTTTTCTCGAAGTTGCAGAACAGCAAATGTGGAGTTATAGCTCATATATAAAAAAATGATTTAAATTTCCAGGCGAGGGCAGAGGAAGTCAAAATATTAGGTGTTAGAAGCATCAAGAAACAGGAGTGGGGTTTCTCTGTTGGTCAACCCATCCTACTTTAAGCACTTGCTGGTGGTCCATTAGAAGGTGCAATTTTCTAAACAATCTACGATCGTAGAACGAATGACTATACCCAAATATATTTTACATTTACTCCGAATACATCTGTTAATTATCTCAGCTGTTGTAATCCTAGATATTCTTCTTAATTTAATTAGGAACAAGATAATTAAATAAGATAATGGTAAAGAAATTTTTTATTGTAGCTATCAAGTGCTTTTAATTGACCCTAAAAATGGTCAAGGGGAATTAGCTACTTTAGAGTCAAAGGCCTTAATTTTTGGATTAATATCCAACGTTCATTGGATCATCATCTATCTTTAAATTTCCCCACCCCGATGATATCCACTACTGAATTGATCGTTATTAATTTCTAATAAATCCTTATCATTGTCCTTGCAATTACATAGGGATTGGTGTTTCAGTGGCTCTCAGTCAGTATAATACACTCTGAATGTGAATTTTGTTATATCCCTGCGAAGGAATAAGGGATCAACAATAGCCATATATTGAGCACTTGCATAGATTTATATGATATTCTTCATATATTCTATAAAAGAGTAATCCACACCCACTGTCTTTGGACGCTGACTGGATATTTTATATATATATATATAATATATATATATATATATATATAAGGGTAACAAGAGGAATAACAGTCACCATAGGTTGACTGAACATTTTCTTTTAAAATTAACAATCAAATCTGATTTAATCTCTTGTGAAGGTAATGGATGGGATGTCATTGGGAATCTAATTTCCTTTCATCTCAAATTAACATGACAGGCTATACTGGGATATATGATGCCACCAGCTTGTTTGTGAGGATTTTAATCCATGTTTCTATGTTTTACAGTATGCAAATGGTAAATCAGAACAAATATTACTTGAAAAAACAGATATTGAAAAGAAGAAAATTAATATATTTAAAAAAAAAAAAAAAATCATACATAAAAAATCTATTCATAAAACACCTTGATGACTTGGATGTATATCTTTTAACAGATCATTCTCAAAAAAGTATCTGATATAATTGTCCAAGTTAGGAGGCCAGATTATTTGTGACATTTTCATGAAAATTCTCTAGCAGCCACCCTAACTATATATGGATCATGTTCTGCTGGAACTTGTATGGTCACTCCTACAATCAGGGCTTGACCAGTGTACTTTGCCCAGTCAGCTGGGGCTGTAGAGGGGTAAGACACCCTTCCCAACGAGTGTCCTAGATATGACACTAAACAGTGATGCTGGGGCTTTGGGGAATGTGGAGCACCCTTTTATTGCCTTTGCTCCCAGGTCCACTCTGACCTGGAATGCTGGTAGCACCTGATAGGGCCCTCTCTATGGGTTAAATGGAACTAAACTGCATATTTATGCTAAACTGAATTGTCTGAATTCGAACTGTTTGACTAAACTGAATAGCTTGAAATAGAAATGTTTTGACAATTGAACTGTGTACTTACATTTAAACTGCGTACTTATGCTAAACTGAATTGTTTGAAATGGAACAGTTTTTGACATTGAAACTGTACTTACGCTAAACTGAATTGTTTAATATAGAACCGTTTTGACATTTAACTATGAGTAAACAAAATCTATACTTATACTAAAATGAATTGACTAAATGAGAACTGTTTGAATAAACTGAATAGCTCGAAATAGAAATGTTTTTGACAATTAAACTGTGTACTCATGCTAAACTGAATTGTTTGAAATAGAACTGTTTATTTGTATAAACATGGATTTGGCATTAAATAACTTACAAAGGTTGATATGTCATAAAACCCAAACAACCAACCAACCAACCAGTGTACTACCTCTTGATAGTCATATACTAAGTTTTGCTTAGTTTGACACTTAGTCACATTTATGAGAAGACACCCATCAAGAAACTCGGATGAAATTCTACATCACTGTAGCTACTTCTGTGAAATCTGTCCAGTCATCTGTTCCTCTTGTTCACTTTAGTACTTGGTCAATGCAGATTTTGATTTAGAATTATAATGGGTATGTATGGTGGTTTTAATTGAAATCTTGAAACCTTGATTAAAAAATCTGATGGCCTAATAACTATAGAATGTTCATTGTTTTTTCTGTGCTTTAGTTGTTTAATTACATCTTATTCTATTTATTAAGGCTTGTCTTCTGATCAGCACTGCAGACAACCAGTTCTTGTGGCAACTGCACATATTCACTGGGATCCAGAGTACTCAGATGTTAAGCTAATTCAAACAATGATGTTGATGTGGGAATTAAAGCACATCATTGATGAGGCCTGCCTCAATTATGGACAATCCATTCCAGCAGCTGACTGCAATTCCATTCCCTTACTCATGTGTGGAGATCTCAATTCACTGCCAAATTCTGGTAAGTGGTAAAAATGAACCATTTTTTTTATTTAAAAAATTTAACTCCAGAAAATTAAATTTCATGATTTTAGCAAATTCAGGTAGTAGTGCTATAGTGAAACAAAACTGATACTTAGAAGCTGTTCAAAATTTTATTCACAATTGTTTATAAAATTCTCACTAAAGACATTTCTTGATTTTTTTTTTTTTTTTTTTTTTTTTTTTTTAGGAGTTGTGGAGTACTTGAGTACTGGAAAGGTAGCTGCTGACCATCCTGATTTTAAGGAGTATGGTTACCGCTCATCCCTGCGCAAGATCAGTACTGCTGAAAGCAAAGATGTTCTGGCCCACAACTTTCGCCTGGGTAGAGCTTATGAGGGGGATACCATGCCCTTTACTAATTATACGTTAGTATATTTTGTTTTTCAAATCTTTTTGTTTATACTTTCAGTATTTAAAATTATTAGAATTTAATGTTTCTCTGAAATGTCTGTGGAATATATATATATATATATATAAGTAAATTTTCATGAAACTGTCAATAATGTAAGAACTAGTTTTCAATGATTTTAATCAGGTTTTAAAAAATATATATACATTATAGAAGTTTATTATTCAATGCTTTCAGAAATTCTTAATCAAGAGCTGGGGTTGCTCAGTATTTCTTCATTTTTAAAAATATTTTCATGTTTTTTACATTTATGAGTTAGAGCTTTAAGTTAACAAAATTTCTTTCCTTGATGAAATAAGTAAAAAAGTAAGTAAAGTTGGCGACCTTAGTCGAGGGTGACTCTAAGGCTCCCTTTTCAATAGCTGCTACACTAAGGTGTAGGGAAGGGTGCTACTCTTTCCCTAGATTGCTCCATTTTATCTTTGATACTTACCTTATAATGCTGAGTGTTAAGCAAGGCAGCATCAAGTACCTTTTCTTTTTTTTTTTTTTTTTTTTTTTTTTTTCTTTTTTTTTTGAGTCTACTCATTAGGCCAATGATTGTCAGTAATTTATGGCTTTTTTTCTTTTTCATCTTATTTGTTACTTTTGTTATTGAAACACTTGGGGTTTTTTTTTGGTTTTTTTTTCCTATACTACAAGTGTTATCTAATCAAAAATGTACCTTGACCAATTTTCTATTAAATTTTGTTATGGCTTCTGTCAAATATGACATTGTGCAACTCATAATGATTGTAAAAGTCACTGCTAATTTTTATCTGTTGCAGCTATGAATTTAAAGGTGTTATTGACTATATCTTCTACTCACGGGAACACATGAATCTCCTCGGTCTTCTTGGGCCACTTGATGAAGAGTGGTTTCGCGAGAATAAGGTCGCTGGCTGTCCTCATCCTCACATCCCATCTGATCATTTCTCATTATTCGTTGAGTTGGAAATGCCCTATCCCATACACAATGGGCGAAGCTGTGTTGTGAACACTGCCACCACTACCAACAATAACAACAACAACCTCCACCTGAAAGTGAGATAGTGCCTCGCTAGCCCTCCTCACAACCACCACCACCACCACCACCACTCATCTTCATCAGTGCAGGCAGCAAAGCTGCTATCGAACTCTTCCATTATTCACTAATTTCTATCATAAGCTAATATTCATTATAACATGAATTTTTTTTTTCTTTTTTTTTTTTTTCTTTTTTTTTTTTTTTTTTTTTGTCCCCTCCTTTGTATGTGTGTGCAAGTGTATGTGCTTGTCTCTTTTTGTTGTTGCCTAGTCCACCACTGTCTTCACCTTGTCACCTCACATCTCTCCCTGGGAGCAATAGTTCAGCCATTTGTGAACAATTAGATTGGAATTGTCCCATTTTACTAGGTATTAAGATTTGCTTTTTTTCTCTCTTTCTTATAAAAGCTAAATTATATAAAGTATTTCCATCCCAAAAACAACAAATAAAGAAAATTAACTTGAATAGTGGTGTATATGGGTTATAGTGAGAATTATTTTTAAAATATTGTTTCTTATTGTCTTTTGGTGAATGCTGCACTCTGCAGAGTATTAAACAAATTTGAGAGTGGGCTGGGAAGTCTCATGACTTTTGGGTTTTTATCAAATCTTTTTAATCTACAAAGAACCTCTCTCTCTCTCTCACACATATATAATAATCTTCTTTTTTTTTCTTTTCCTTTAACCTATTCCAAATGAAGATCTGTTCATAAGTTTGTCCGTCCACCATTCAGGAAGTTCCTTCTTCTCTCAAAACTATTTGAAGCTTTATTAGTTTGGTAAAATTGAAAAAGAAAATAGCCTGTCTGGTGTTTATAGCTTTGATTGAAGACTTGATTTGTTTTTTTTCTTTCTTCCTTCTTGCTTTCTCATTAGGGTTCTAAAAAAATAATTTTCTAAAACTGTTAGATGTGTTAGATGTTAGTTTTTCTCTTTTACTTTCAATTTCCCAAATGATTACCCAAAAATTTCTTTTAGTCGAGGGTGACCCATATGCTCCCTTTTCAATAGCTACTACACCGAGCAGTAGGTAAGGGTGCTACCCCAACATAGTACTCTTTTATTCCTTCTTCCTTTTTTGAGTAGCTTACTTTTGGGTTAATATGATTGATATGGCATTGACCTAAACTATACTTTAAAAAAAGAATGTGCAGAATTTTGAAATCTGTATTGATTTCAGTGGTTGAAGATTCAATGTGGTAATCCCCCACCCCAGCTAAATTTCTCCTATATTAGCTATCTTATGGCAAATGGTGGTCTTTAGGTGACTAGCAACAATAGCACTTTCAGATACATGATGCACACATACTTGCACACCTACATAATACACTTATGCACAAACCTTTACCAACTGGCTTCAAGTTTTTATGGTTGCAGCATGATTTAGTTGTTTGCATGTGTATAAATGGAATCCAATCACAGTATGTTACATCTCCAGGTCAGTTTTTCCCCTCTCCATTTATTGTATTTGTGCAGCATCAGTCTTGGCAGTTTCATATATCTACTGTCACTTTTGTTCCATTTGGTCATTACAAGCAAAATTTTTCACTAACCTTGTCAGTGGACAAATAGATCTCAAACTGTGCTTGTTCACTTTTTATTTGTAGTGTTGTGATTTGTAAAACTTCCAACTATTCAAATGGACTGTCTTTAACATTTGGGAAGAACCAGTATTTGTTGGGAGGGAACAGTCTTGTCCTCTCTTTGAAGCTCTCACCCACCCTCTAACCTGCTTATATTGTTGACAACAAAGCACAAGCTTTTTTCCTATTTAGCAATCTGTTGAGAAGACTGCAGCCTGTTCTAACAGCTGTTGTAAAACTCTTACATTTGGTGCATTGATATTTTGGTGGAGGATGAAAATCTAGTCCTTTGTCACCTTAAAGGAATGCAGTTCCATTCTCAGTTTTGGGGGGTTTTTGTTCGTTTTTTGGGGGGGAGGGGGGTATTTTTCCTTTCCTACTCCTGTCCCTCCCACCTCATGTTCTAAACTGCCAAAGAGTTGCTAACAGGAATCAGTTTCATAAATTAAAATGGCAGCAATATTAATCATTATCGTAAAAGAAAGAGCTGATTATTCTGTGAACTTCAGTACAAAACCCATTCTTCATCCCCTATTTCTCCAAATTGTTTATGGATATAATCAGATTCAGTCACCCCCCCCCACACACACACACATTACCTGTTTTGTATTTGGAGGCTCCTTGTGGGGGATGGTTATAAATTAGTCCAAATATCAGAAGTTGGGTGTCCATATAGAATTGGTTGATCTTCCTCATTGGCATGCTTATATATATATATATATATATATATATATATATATATATATATATATATATATATATATATATATAAAATTTCCCTCCTGAACATGGTTTTCATATACTTTATACAGATTTTTTATTGATTATCTTCAACAGGCTGTTTATGTGGAGGGGTTGTCTTTGACATGTCCATCTATCTATATACCCACTATTCTTATTCTTCCCTGGTCCTTGCATGTGTTTTTTGGGGGTTTTTTTTATCTCTAAATGTACAGGCAAATATAACTTGTCAATTTTGAATTTGTTTTTTCAATTATACTTTTATTCTATTATTTTTATCATTATTTTTATCATTTGTCTTGTGCCATATCTGTGTTGACCTGGCAATTGGATTTTGAAGTCAGATGGTATTTGGTGGCATAAGCAACAATAATAAATATAGCCCCACCCCTCACCTCCATCCCAACTTCTTAACACTTTCCCTATTTGAACAAAAAAAGGACTTTGCATCCCCCCACCCTGCAGAGTATGCCTGTCATATCTGGAAACAGAAGTCACAAGCCAATTTTTCATTTCAGTTTTGGCATGCATTTTTATATAAGAATACATGTCTTTCAAAATTTGATGTCAGAAACCAATCATCATCTCCCTACCATTTCGACAATGAGTTATCCTCTGAAAGCGGACATTTTTGGAGGAGGAGGAGAGGAAAGAAGGCAGCAAGCAAGAAATTCCATCATAGACACACTTCCTAAATCTTTAAGACAAAAATAAATCAATCAAAAGATTTGGGAAATTTCAAAGTGCACACAGTCCTGATATTTCTGAAACCAGATCCTTCTCTATAACAAAGATTATTGGGGTGGGGAGTGGGGTAAGTTAAACAATAATTTAATTTTAGATTTTCGTTTCATTGCTAGAAATTTCTATTTGGGTTATTTTGTTAGTAAATTTTCAGAATCAAATTAAGACTTGTTTGTGCAATACATTTATCAAGTAAATTTTTTTTTTTTTTTTTTTTTTTTTTTTTTTTTTTTTTTTAAACTTCACCTCTCTTAGGTTTTTTTTTTTTTTTTTAATTTTTAATGTTTGATTTGTGTTCCCATTTTTGCCATCAAAAACATGTTTATGAAGTGACTTTTAATTTTGAGATCTGGTTTTTAGGTTTTGTCAGACATCATCAAAAAATAAAATTCCTGACCACCTGCTCTCCAACCCCACCCTACTCTTATATAATAGACCTTTGTGGTGGTGTTGGTGTCTGCAGGGGACAGGGGGTGGCTGTTCCACCTTTTCCCTATTTCTGGAACTTTTTGTTTTAGTGATCAATTTCGGCAGCTCTGATCTAAATCCATAAAATGATCAGTGTAAGTTGAGATGACAGCAGCCTCCTAAGACCAAAACTGGTTGTCATCTCCCACTTTCCTGCCTATCTATATAAACATAAAGTCTATATGGATAGAATGACACGCATATACACACACACACACACACACACACACACATAAAAGAAATAAAGCAAACCCTGCCAAGTTCATTCCACCCAAGGAAAATATTACACTTGGCAGATCATCCAAATTATTGTGTTTGTTTTTTTTTTGTTTTTTTTATGCTGAAATATTTTGTCTTCCATTTGTTTCCTTTGTCAAAATAAGATAAAGTTTATAAGATTTTACTGTCATTTTTAATGAGAATTTTATGATAAAGCAAAGTCATGCAAATTTTTAATTTAAAAAAGAAATGGAATGTGATATATACCAAAAATTTCAAGTAAATTGATATGATACAGTGGCAAGTCCGCTGAGTCATTTGTAGGAGGGGGGGCTAGAAAAGAGGGTTTCAGCAGCACCCCGGAGAGCTCAAACAATTTTCTGAACATTTATTTTACTAACAAAAAGCCATTTGTTTCAAAATTTAATCTGATAAACTAGTTTGAATAAATTGTGAGAATTGGTATGTAAGAGAGTAGTAGGTATCAACACCAGGAGCCAGCACTAACTACTCTAACTGCTTCCAGCTCCAATAATTTTAAAGCAAGCATCATGTATGTATTTATCTAATTTGATTGAGGTGTTTAAAGCTATTTGTGCATTTCTGTCAACATACAACCAGGAAACAAGCCTGAAAACTAAAAAAAAAAAAATTTGTGTGTACAATAATGTACATTTTTTTTTATTTTTTTTTTTTATTTTTTTTTTTTTTTTTAGGCAGTGCTATGTGAAATTTGGATAAGTTAGAACATTCTATCGTGCATCAAATAATGTCACGCCACTTATACTAATGTGACAATGAAGTGTATGAGGAAAATTTTGAAAAAGTGCCTAAAACATTATTCTGACAATGTAAAGATGATCTATAGTGTTAAAAATAAGTTTATTAAATATATTAAGAAAATAAAACAGTGCTAATCATTATAAAATCAAGTAAAAATAAAAAATACCATGAAATGATAAACAAAAAAACAATACCATGTAAAACTTTGGGCATACAGAACCAAGGCATGTATGTGTGTTAGAGAGAGAGAGTGTGTGTGTATGTGTGTATATATATATATATATGTGTGTGTATGTATGTATGTATGTATTTATATATATCACTCCTTGGTTGTAAGGCAATTGTCATGCATCAATGATTTGTTCTACAAAATTGGCCATTTCTTTTTATTTCTGTACCCACAATACCATCTGCAGAACATCACCTATTTTCTATATTTCTTTGTTATTATTTTCAGTTCACTTGAATTTACTAATCAGGGTCTAGTTACATAGAGCTGACCATGAGATATATTTTTTTATTTTGTTTTTTGTTTTGTTTTTTACTTAGCAGACAGTTGAATTTAAACCATGTCAATATTTAATGGTGTTAAATTAAAATATTTCTAAAATCAAAATGTTTGGTTTTGCATTAAAAACATGAACTGTACACGTTATAGTTTTAAATTGGTAAAATATATATTTTTAGATAAATTGAAAATGAATAAAGCAAAATAATATATTGAATGCTCAGCAATTGTATTTTTCGTTTTATTCTGATAAGATATAACCTTCCCATTCAATGTGAACCAATTAATGTAGTCGCTTGGTGACCACTGGCATCATGTTATTAGGCCCAATTCCGCTTGAAATAACTGTCAGTGTTCTTAATGACTATCCACTTCTCTGACTGTGTTTTTTTTTTTTTTTTTTTTTTTTTTTTTTATCATCTATCACAGAAAGTGAGGTCTCTTGATGAAGTCACTACAGTGATGAACAGGTTGATGACCAATGGTTACATCAAAATAATTGTCTAGCTCGAAAAATAGTCAACACTGGTTATAAATGTAATGACTCTTTTCATTTATATTGTTTGTTGTGTACAATGGTTTCAATCCTTCCTATGACTGTTTTAGTCAAGTAACTCTGGAATCTGCAACATAATTGTAAACAGCGTGTAGTTGTAAGTAAAGTCTTTAGTATTCAAAACCTGGCACAAGGTCTCAAATTTAGGAGGTCTCACAAAGTAACATGGATTCCAACAGTGGCGGTGATACAACTCTTATAAGCTTATATTGAATCTGGTGTTCAACTGCCATGAGATTGGTACGTATGGTACTCAGTTATCTCTCCTTTCTTAAAATCAATTTCTCATTCAGGTTTTCTTTAAAACGGCTTTTCCAATTTTGGACATTAGTCCATCCCCTTTTTTGTAACCAGAGAGCTAGATCCACCTTCTCCAATCTACTTTGGTTTGTATCTTTCAATCCTACCTGTTAACAGCATGGTCTTAGAACTTCTTTATTCCTCCTACTCTCTCTATATTCAACCGAGCGCTCAACCTTTATGGCAGACAACTCTTTTGAGATGAATCTGATTTTCAAAAGGCAAAGAGGAGATTCCAAAATTATCAGTTGGCTAATACATTCCTATCAGTCAGCCACCCAGTCATTTTTCTTAATGCAAAAAATCCTGCTATTCTCTGAAAACTTCAGAGACAGCCCAAACTCTTGCCTGCAGAGTCATTTTACTTATTTTGGTCTGCAAGTACTTTCTTTTTGTAGAAAATGTTAAGCAATTAAGATTTTCTTATCAGATTGTTGTTCCTAGACATATTTCCAATGCAAACAACCCTGTTTTATCTGATTTCAGACAATTTTTTTCTTATTAGTCTAGTTCTGTGTTTATCATTTAATATTTTTGGTTTTCAAATCTTTTCTTTGTACAGTACCTTGATTTTTCAAAAGTGTATAACCCTACTCTTTTCACCTGCTTTGATTATCTTTTTCTTTTATTCCAGTGACATACTGGTAATGGGGTAAATGCAACAAAACAAAATTAGCTAAGTTTACAAAATAAGAAATGGGTTTAAATCCTTATGCAAATTGAATATCAACATTATACTGATTAATATTGTTTGTAAATAAAAGTACTGGTTGAAAAGTTAATAGTATAGAAGTACCATTGTGAATTAAAAATGTAAACTTTGTTCAAAATGATAGACTGTGAGGTGCACACACACTCACAATGTAAGTTTTATTAGAGATGCTACTCATGCCAGTACTTGTTTAAGATTATATTATTTTGTACATACATCAGGCCCTCTGTCTGAATTTTCTTTTCCTTAGAGAGGCCAAAGGTTGCTTATCGTACCGGGTTTTTCTATGTAGTTACTCAACTGACTACTGAGCAGGCACATTGCTATGTAACTTCAGTGATCTACTGGTAATCGGTGCAGATATTTAATCAGTATAACTTAGTTTGACACAAGGTTGGAATTTGATATTCACCACAAATATAAAATTTCTTGCAAAGTAATAATCTGTAAGACTATATAAGCTTACACCATGGTGAAGTTGTCCCCAGGATCAGTTTACTATTATTGCCTTCTATTAAACATTATTTCGAGGTAATCTTACTCTGGTCTTTGAGAAGTAGAATGTATATGTTACCTGATTATTTGCATATCTGATGTTTTAACCGAAATAGAACTTGGATACATTGTATAATAAAAATGGAGGATTAAACTTGAAATTAGAAATAATATACTATGTGCACAACTAACCAATTGATAGGAAAAACAGTGATATGGTTTGTGTCCTTTCAAAAAAAACAAATGAACCTAGTCTCCATAAATTTTGAATAACAGTTTATTTGAAAGGCTAAAGTAATTAAATGCAACATCCTCATGACAGCCAGCTACAGGGCTAATTTTTAATCGGTAAGCTGAAAAGTTTATCACTATGTAAGATATGTGGATAATGTAGTATGAACAAAAAAAACAGTGCACTTAAACAGTCTGTAAAGAATTGCATGGATACTTTAGCGTTATGAAAAAAAAAAAAAAAGGACTTCATTTCCATTGTGAAAATCACTGATGCACTTCAGTTACTTCCATAAAAATGCCATAAAAAAAAAATTAGACAAAAAAAAATCTTAAACAATTGTTTCCAAACAATAAGTGACAGTATAACATCTTAAGTCACTCGGGCTGTATTTGCATATTAACAGTTAGATAAATGTACATATGCATTCATGTAAATATGTATATATCATTAGACGGAATATGTAACATTTATATGTATGTTAAAGTATATATATATATATATATATAAGTTTATGTATGTATGTGTGTGTGTATATATATATGTGTATATATGTGTGTGTGTGTATATGTGTGTGTGTGTATATATGTGTGTGTGTATATATGTGTGTGTGTGTGTGTGTATATATATATGTGTGTGTGTGTGTATATATATATGTGTGTGTGTGT
>CAUZXS010001409.1:0-29532 GCA_963585895.1 Sepioteuthis lessoniana | reverse complement strand
ATGTGATAGACCAGCCCCACTGAAAACCAATACTTATCCCTATATCTCTGAAATGTACAGCTTGAATTTCTTAATCCAAAAGCCGTATATAAACATTCATGCGGGCTAAACTGAGAAATGACAGCAGTTTTCTTGATATCTTATTCTTTAACTGGAATCTGGTGGTAAGCCTTCAGGAGGTCTATCTTTAAGAAAATTTCGTTTCCTATGAAT
The DNA here is from genome assembly GCA_963585895.1 of Sepioteuthis lessoniana. NCBI lineage: Eukaryota > Metazoa > Mollusca > Cephalopoda > Myopsida > Loliginidae > Sepioteuthis > Sepioteuthis lessoniana. The sequence goes on along the minus strand of CAUZXS010001409.1, from coordinate 29,319 downwards.
TTTCCTTGTTATACTTTGTATATTTGGAATTGGATAACAATCAAGTTTGGTTATAGCATTGACGCATCTTTAATCACCAAAGGCTCTCCATTCACCTGGGGGTGCTCTTTGCTACCAAGTGTAAAGGAGATGCCCATGGATATTTTGACTGATGAATTATCCCAGCATTACGTAGTGACATAAATCCCGCTTTGACAGCGTTCAATTTTTCTAGGGAACGCTGTCGTACTTTAGCAAAAGTTGAGGGACCAGTGTCGATGGTATGTTTCACTTTCGACTTTATTACCGTATGATTGTTAGATCTTGGGGCGGTCAATGAAGAGTATCTGTGTAGAAAGTTACAACCAAAGCAGTTAGTTCCATAAAAAATCATTTCTAACAATAGAACAAGGCTGATCAATTGTACCTCTTAACAGAAATTTTAGCTTTTTCAGAGTGGAAAACGGAGATGTGGGCTTAGACAATAAGTCACCAAGAACTGCCACCTACCATTTCTATACACAGTTACAAATAATCTACAGTGTGATATCAGAAAAGTATTTGCATCTCCCTCCTTTAAGTATTAAAAAGTCACTGAACTGGGAAGGAGCTATTCGAGATATTCAACTTACAGTCAATTTAACCAAAAATTCACTTCAATTCAGCTGATCATCAAAACCCAAGAATGCGACTAAAAATCAACAGAAAACTCGATTAAAATTAAACAAAAGCTGAAAAATCAACCAAAATTCAATGATACCACGAACGCCAAAAAATGTCAAAGAACTTTCTTAACTAGATAGATTCTCTCTCTCTCTCTGATAAGTAATAGTTAAGCAGACCGAGGAAGTGCCTTAGTTGGCCAAGTGAAGTGGGTGGTTGAAGGTCTTAAGGGAGATATCCCTTCAGGGCTGATAATGTGTCCCAAGAAAGTTAGCGATGAAGCACCGAAAACACATTTACCAGGTGTAATCCTCACCTGGTACTTTTGAAACTGTTCGAACAGTAGGCGGAGGTGAGTAACATGTTCCTCAGGTGAGGCACTTGCTACGAGTATGTCGTCTATATAATTATAGACGAAGTCCAAATCACGCGCTACTTCGTCCATGAAGCGTTGGAAGGTACTAGCCGCGTTTCGCAAACCAAAAGGCATAGTTAAAAATTCAAACGCTCCAAATGGAGTTGTTACAGCAGTTTTTGGTATGTCGGCTGGATTCACTGGTATCTGATGGTAAGCCTTAACGAGGTCTAGTTTGGAGAAGGTCTTACAACCATGCAAAGATGAAGCGAAGTGTTGTATATGTGGGATTGGGTAACGATCAGGTACCTTAATGGCATTTAGTCGTCGATAGTCCCCAGTCGGACGCCAATCTCCAGAGCGCTTTTGAACTATATGCAAAGGGGAAGCCCAAGGACTGGACGAGGGGTGTATAATTCCCAGCTGCAGCATATGGTTAAATTCTGCCTTCGCCGCCTTTAGTTTATCAGCAGCGAGGCGTCGAGGGCGTGAGAACACCGGAGCACCTGTGGTCTCAATGTGGTGTGTTGTTGAGTGAGTTGATTTGCTCACAACAAAATTTAAGTTTGTTAACTCTGGGGAAGAGCGTAATAATATTTTGTATGGGTCGTCGATGGCGGCAATGAAAAATACCAGGCTGATGGGTGAGTTATTTGCCTTTCAACCTGTGACAGAAAGTTCCGTATTGCCGTCAATAAGTCGTCGTTTGCGCATGTCCACTAAGAGGTTGAAGTGGTGCAGAAAGTCCGAGCCTAGAATGGGGTATGGTAAATCAGCTACAGTAAAAATCCATGTAAAGTCTCTCCGTAATTCCAAGTCCAGAGAACGAGAAATTTGACCGTACGTGGGAATAGGGGAGCGATTTACCGCTTGCAGTGTGATGGGCGACACTGGCGGCTTCTCAGTGAGGAGTTTCAGTGGCCAGATACTGCAAGCTGCTCCTGTGTCAACCAAACAACGTGCTTGGGACCGGAAGTCAGTGATAGAATAGACACGGTTGTTACATAAATCTTGTGGAGAGTGTACCGTGCTCAGCTCTGAAGATTTAAGTTTCCCTGGTTTGCAAACGAGCAGGGTATTTTGCACCTCCGTGCCTCAGCGCCAAAGCGACTGATAAAAACATAGTCCTGGCTTGCTTGAGTGGCGGCGGTGGTGTGGGGATGGCGAACGACTTTTATGTTGACGTCTGGGCGAATGTGACCTAACTACGGCTAATTTTCGTATTTCTTGAGTAAGTCGTTCCACAGCGTTGAATATGGCCACTTGCGTGGCAACTTGGCTTGTGTTCCCAGCACCAGAGAGGGTAGAGACTTCAGCCTTTGGCTGGGGAATGGATGCAGTAATAGGCCCCTTAGTGAATTCCATCACTTTATCTGCAGAGGACGCTATTACGTCTACAGAGCTTTTCTCTACCATGGATGATGCCAGAATTGCCTTTACTTGAGGGTGCAGCCTTGAGGAGAAAAGTTGCTTTATAATGGCACTATCAGCAGGGACATCTTCTGCCAGCTCTCTCATTCTGCAGAGCAATTCGCTTGGCATACGTTTCCCCAACAGCTCGTCATTAACTAAAGTTTGGAACCGCTTTTCCGCAGATAGCGATGTCCGGAGCAGAACTTCCCGCTTAATACTGTCATAAGTAGCATTAAGGGGGGTGTCAGTTATCAAATCTTTGAAAACTGGCGTCAATGACGCAGGAAATGCACTAAATAAAATAGGCAATTGTCGCTGCTCCATGACGTTGTTTGCCACAAAATACGACTCGAGTTGGGCAAACCAAACTCGAACGTCGCCAGCGAAAGCAGGTAAAGTTGTAGCCATTTTCTTTTATATTTGTAGGGTGACAACAGACCACAAAAAAATCAAAGAAACACGTTTTAATGAGAAAGGAACAAAAGGGATAAAAAGCCACAAGAAAATAGTGATATTCGTGTTAAAAGAAAAAAAAAATTGTTTTGTTTTAGAGATGGTGCTGCTTTAAGGTTCCTTAGTAAGGCAAACAAAAGTTGAAATTCAAGATGGCGTCGCCCAATGACTATTTAGGCGCGGAAATTAAATGTTAAGTAGGAAGAAGGCACTCTTTTAGCTTTGACTTTCTAAAAAAAAATGTATTACTCACTTGCTTGGTTTTTTTTTGTTTGTTTTTTTTATTGTAATAAAAATTTCTTTTGTACGACATAGTTGAAAAGAGCAGAGTAGTAAGTTTCTTCCTTTTTTTTTTTTCTGCCTTGTAGGCCAAGCTGAGGGTAATAATTTTTTTCTTTACTTTTCTTTTTTTAAACTTTGTTTTGTATGAACAAAATGTAATGTTCGTTATGCATGCTTGAGTTGGTGTTTTTCTTGTGGACGGGCAGAAAAGAAGATAATTCCTGTTTGGAAAGTTTTAGGGGCTTTTATATTGTTGTTGAGGCACGTGTTCAAAAAATGTTTCTTGGGTGAAGGGGGAATCTTGTATCTTTCTATTTGACCACTTGCAAATGGGCGTCTATATGTCTAGCAAAATGAAAGCTGATATGTCTTTTTAGAAAGATTGTTTTACTTGCCACAAATTTTTTCCTTCGTTTATGGCTTCGTAAACCAAGTATTTTGAAGTCTTTCTCTGGCTCGAAAAAGTTTTTTTATGGATATTTTTCTGAAGGAAAAATTTGCGCCTATGTCTTCTCAGCCGACGAATGAATTGAACGAACACGTGTGTCACAAGGAAGAAAATTCTTGGGTGGTTGTATTCTTTCGGTTCTTTGAGTCAGGAAGCTTTTCTCTCTCTTTTTCTTTTCTTTTTGCTTGTTCTGCTGTCCGAAAATGGAGACCGTGTTTCGTGTTGTTATTTTTTTTTTTATTTGTTTCGCAATTCAGAAGGTGCCATGCGGGGTCACCAATTTTAGCGCTAATTTTGTAGGAGTGATATTGTTAGTTTTAGCGAGGATATATTTGGTTATTGTTGAGCGAGGAAGATGGTGTAAAGTATGTGTGTTTACGTTGTGTTGTTTCCTCGCTAAGTGTTAAAAGTAAATAAAGGAGGGATAATGATGAAGAAGTAAGATGCCGATAGTCGAAATGTGTTTTTAGGAATAAGTTTTATTTGCAGCATGGAATATTGGGTTTGCTTTTGGTGCTGCAAGACTCGTGGAAAGGTTGTGAGTATTGAGACGAAATTGAGTTATGAGAAGTTGAGAAGGTTGAGTTGGCAGCGTGTGTCATCGGACATGCGAGGGATTGTGTTCGCCGTAGTTTAGCGAAAGCCATGTTGCCTTTGGAGAAATTGAACTTTAGAGTCACCGCGTAGTTTTGTGTGTCTGGCATTTTTTGCGAGGAGAGTATGCGTTGTCTCCATTAAAGTGACCCAGAGGTGAATTGAGAGCTAGGTGCCGAGAGCTTAATTGTGCGTCGAATCGACATAGCCACTTTTGGGGGTGACATAAAGTTGTCCCTGTGCGAGGCATGTTGAATGTATCTAATTTATATTCAACTGGCATTCCTAGCAAGGGACCCATAAATTAGATAGGTTCCCTCATGTGTCCATGCTGCTGCTGCTATTTAAGAGTCCCGAGTGAGACGTCTGCACTGGGCGGCGTTGTCCAGCTAAAGAGACTGTGTTTGGCAGCTTATCTGGGGGGATTTTTATGAGTCCCGAAAGGCCCGGTTTATTCCTACGTTTTGTAAAAGAATAAACCGTACTTAAACCAGCAGTAGAGATTTGGGTGAGAGCTTTTGAAGAAAGGGACGAACGACTTATACGTGCAACAAAATTTATATACAGCAACAACAACAATAAACAGGGGTTTTACACCAAATGGAATAAACAACGAATGTGTAAGTAACAGTTCACAAAAGAGAGTTCAAGTAAGAGTTCAAGATGTAATATAAAGTAAGGTTAGGTTTGAAGGTTGTAAGGTTTTGTAAAGGTGTTTGAAGGTATGTGAAGGTGTTTGAAGGTAAAGTGGGGTTGATAAAGTGGGTGAAGTAAGTTTGCAGATAAAATGCCTGCTGGAACTTAACTGTTTGTGTCCCGTTCCTTTTAACTCAGCACGTGCGTTCGTTGCTCTTGGGTCCCGGTGGTGGAAGGTACCAAATACGTATACCGTCAAGGGGCTGCTGCGAAAAGGACCTGTGCTAACCGTTGTGGGAGTGGAACCAAAAAGAGAGCGAGTCTCCAGTGGAGCTCCATTTTATGATGGACGCCACGTGACCCCAAGGGGCTGCTGCTGTTCGGTGAAACAGGATCACCAGTTCCTTACCAAAATTTCTACATATCCAATTGCGTGCAGCCCGGGAAAAGAGGTTCGGTTTGAATAGGATAGGTCATCCTAATTGGGTGAAATTATGCGTCGAATTAATTTGCGCGCCAAACCTAAATACGAAATTTTCCTTCCACTACAATCTCATCTAAATATAACCGACTTCAGCCGGAATATAAAGGCAATCTCAGCGAGTACGGAGATATTGAGGATATAATAACATCTTAATCCTTATGTGGGGCAGCACACGGAGACTACTTTGTAACCATGTCCTTAGACAGGAAGGGGTTTCAGGCCATCCCACACACCCTAGATTACAAAGAACAAACAATGATGCTGGTCGTTGAGGGTAGAAGACCCCAATGATGGAGTTGCAAGCAACTAGGGATTTTTTCAAGGTCCTACCCTCAAAAGACCACCAAAACAACAGTAGCACCGCCGACGACAACAACAACAACTACCACAACGACAATAGCAGCGAGAATTATCCCACCGACAAGCGAAAGCCGATACTAGGGACCACCCTGACAAAAAGGAAGAGGGGTGGACCCACGTAAGTAAGGGAAAAAGAAAAAGTTTCAAAAGGTTTTTTTAAAAATACTAACAGAAAACCAACCGGCAACAACTTAAATTACAACTACCGCTACTACAAAATCATTATCTCTATCATCATTAACAACAATGAAAAAACAGAAGCAAAAACTAACATAGAAGAAATGGACATTTCTGTGAACTGAAAACGAAGAAAGGATAGCGGGGACTCACAAGTGGAAGAGGGGGACAAAAAACACCCCCAAAAACAAGATTTACAATCCTAACCTCAAACACCCTCCCAGAAAAAAAAAAAAAAAAATGAAATCACCAGCTCCACTTCAGCGACCAGCCCAAATTATTCCTCCCCGCACAACGACCAAAAAAAAAAAAAAAATACCCCAGCCAAACTCACTGAATTCCCACTTTCACCAACATCACCTTCTCTCTCTCACCAATCTCAACCCCCAAGTTACTTTCACAGCCCCATTCGGTGGCCAGAGATTCCATACTGCCATCACGTGACACCTATAACAACAAAACATCGAGCAAAAGTTCGACTTCTAATGAAGTCCGACGTGCCTTTAATGGATTTTATTTTTGCCAGGACATATTAGAACAATCAAACATTGACCATCTCTTTAAAAAAAAATGCTAAGACCACTGACATCATTAAAAACCATTGACAATCACAAGGACGTCACAAATCCATATTTATTTAAAAGTGCACCCATGGTGACTACCTTTGTCCGTTCGGCCGGCAACCGAACTAAAGAGCTTTGGCGCTTTATCGAGGAAGTCAGTCGGGCAGATAATAGGCTGGCGGAAATGGAGCACCCCTCTTTCAATGTCATGTCAGCTAAATGTACGGGCAGGGTCCCGATTTATGTTCATCCCAGTTTTTATAGGTCGCTAAAGTTACGGTACCCCATGGATGTTGGAGGAATTTCCAGGTACGGCCGAGTTACTACTGAACTCGGTACCGGTTCCCTGCGTCAGGCCGTCGGAGGATTTCTGGTCCGTAATTGACAGTGAGTAAGGTAAGTTGGTCTGATGGCTTTAAACCTTGCCACGTTGAATGTGAGGGGACTGGGGGATTCAAGCAAGTGTGCGCGCTTGCTTGCTGGACTCAAGAACCTCACACTGAAATTGCTGCAGTGCAAGAGACTCACTTCACTGGGGGGGGGGTCTCTTTGCTAATTGGACGCAGCCTTGATGCTGATGTTGCCGTTGTTTTTGCAGGTGACGGGGACCGACTGGTTGTGGCCGATGTTGCCGTTAAAAGTTTCAAGTTCCGGCTGGTTGTGGTTTATTCGCTGAATACCAATGTGGAGAGGGTTTCCTTTTTTCGTTGGTTGGCGCCGTTCCTGGACGATTCGATGCGGCTAGTCGTAATGGGTGATTGGAATGCGACCCTTGATCCCAAGATAGATAAATTCAGACGGGGAGCTAGAAGGTTGGGAAGGTGTGAAAGCAGCCTTGTCGGCCTTATGACTCGTCATGACTTGGTCGACAGGTTTCGTCTGGATCACCCGGGGCGGGATATGTGGACGTGACTAGATAGCTTGCCCTCTGCCAAAGTAGGTTCCTACTTGGACAGAGTGTTAGTGAGAAGAGCTGATAGCGATCTCGTTAGTTGTCCCACGTTCCACCTGATAGCGTGGACCGACCATAAACTTATTGGGGTCAGTCTGCGGTTAGCTAATAGGCCTAGTCTGACCGGCTACTGGGAGTTTAGTACCTCCTTACGGGAGATACAGGACTTCCGAGACCGGCTAGAACATCTTATTAAGCGGGCGGTTAACGGGGATAGGTGGTGGGTTTCTCTTAAACATAGGATAGAGATTTCGCTACCAAGTACGGTCATCAGCTCAACCTAGATAGGACCAAGGAGGCGAAATCTATAGAAGATAAACTTTCCCGGGTAGTGGCTAGGGGGACTCCCTAGACTTAGAGTTAGCTAGGAGGGACCTTGAGCGTGAGACTAGCGAGCGCTACAAGGGATTCGTAATCAGATCTAGGTTAAAAAGAGTTCTTAACGAATCTGTAAAATCGACCGGGACTGCGCGCGAGGAAGAAGTGCAAAAGTTTCCCGATTGATACATCGATTCTGTCAAGTCCCCGGATGGGCGCGTGCTGCGAGCGAATCGCTAGATACGTGATGCCTTTCGGGCGCACTTTCGTGATCGCTTCGCCCGCTGTCCTGATCTCCCGCTTCAGGAGTTTCGCAGCTATCTTGCCGACTTCCCCCGTCTTTGGGTGTCTGAAGCGGTTAGTTGTGAGGGTGGAATTACTGAATGCGAAGTCCGTGATGCGTTGAAGCAGGTCGGCCTCAACAAGTCGCCAGGACTAGATGGTTTACCATACGAGGTGTACTTGAGGCTGCCGCACATATTTGTGCCTATTCTGACGGATATGTTCAGCCATTGGTTCGCCCAGGGAGCCATCCCTGGTAGCGTTAGCAAGGGCATGATCACGTTGTTGAAGAAAGGTGGCAGGCATATTTGGGAGGGTTTAGATGTTTACAGGCCCATAACTCTGCTTAACACAGAGTTAAAGATTTTGGCCCGGATCTTAGCAAATCGTTTACAGCTTGTCATTAGCGATGTGATCGGCCCCGAGCAGACCTACGCTGTGAAGGGAAGATCGATCCAGGACAATCTGCACTTGATTCGCGAGTTCCTAAAGGGGATAAAAGACAGCACGGAAGCCGCATTGATCAGTTTAGATCAGTCCAAGGCGTTCGATAGGGTTGACCATCGGTTTTTGGCGTCTGTTTTGGAGACTGCCGGATTCCAACCGGGGTTCTGCAGAAGGATTAGCATGATGTACCACAACCCCCAGGGAGTGGTGCAGGTGAACAGAAGGCGTCCGAGGGTTTTGAAGATCGAGTGTTCGGCCCGGCAGGGCTGCCTCCTTGTCTCCTTTTCTCTATGTCCTCACTTTGGAGCCCCTGCTCCGTAGGCTTTGGGGTGAGAGGACGAAACCGTCCCTGCATGGTGTCCCTTTTGCTGGCCGTCTTACGGCAAGGGTTTCCGCGTTCGCCGATGATATCACAGTCTTTGTATCCCTCTGCCTATATATAAGGGCTGTGAAGAAGGCGGTTGGTGAGTATGAGCGGATAGCAGGAGCCAAGGTCAATTTTGATAAAAGCGAAGGTTTGCGGATCGGTGCTTGGAGGGGGTAGCGATACCCTTCCAGGGCCCTTCCGCTGAAGTGACTGACCAGGTGTGGTTCGGGTCCGACCTCCAACTGGAGCGAAATTGGTCGGAAGTACGCGCAACAGGGGTCTGCGTATGGTGATCTGGAGAGCCACTGGCTTGCTGAAAGACTTGCACACTTGGGCCGATCCTTGACGGGGGACGCAGTGTGGAGACGAAAGGCGAGTCAGACTTTTTCTCGTCTCCAGTCAGACCCAAAGGCTGCAGGTCGACGTAAGCCGATGGGTTAAACACTATCCGCCAGTCCCGAGGGGCCCTTTGTAACCTTCCTAGGTCCAGTGACCTTTCACGGCCTTGGAAAAATCTGTATCGGGAGTTGGTTGTGGATTCCGCTTCGGATCCTCTTAGCAAGCGACGCAGCTGGACAGCGGGGGAGATCAGCTCCCACTGGAATTGGACACCAGGATCGAGCTTCTTGAACAACTCCGAGTTCTCGCTCACCTGGCGACTTGCACGGAATGCGTTACCCCTTCTCGGCTTGCTAGCTGTGTCAGTGGTTTGGAAGAAACGGCTGAGCACGCCTTCTGCTACTGCGAGCGAGTTTGTCCGCTCTGGGATCACGTTAGGGAGTGGACGGCTCGCATCGAACCCAAGCAGCTCGTGCTGCTCCATGTTGGTTACGTCGTGGACAACGTTCTTCGTCCGTTTCAGGGTGAGAAGCGTGTGGTGTTTTTCGCAATCCTAGCTGTAGCTCGAATGATGATTTGGGTGATGCGAAAGAAGGGATTGTATGACAATGCAAACCTTTCACATCGTGATCTGGTTTTGTATTTTAGGCATCAGCTTAGGGTCAAAATCAGATGCGATAGAAAACGTTTGGATCGCATAACATTCGACAAAAGGTGGGTGAATGCTGCGAGCATGGTCGTAAAAGAGGCGGCAATGTTGGACACATCCTTTCCTCCTCTGTCTGCCCATGGAATCTACGATACGGGTCTTTCGGGTCCCCACCCCGGGTAAGTAGGAAGTTTTTTTCCCCCCTTGAAGCCTAGTTAGCAGTATATTGTGAGCCATCGTCCTCGTCATATAGTAGTTAGTTTCCAAGATCTTCCCCATCCCCATTATTAATGTACCTCAACCCTCACTCCAGCCCACTTTTGCTGAAGATCTTGGAATTTCACCTATATAAAATTCATATTATCTGTCATTTAACTGGCCACACCGCGCCCAAGCTTGTCTTTTTTGCCCCATTAGACCAGGGTTAGGTCCAGCTTGTTTTCGGTGTTTTTGGACAGCCGAAAACAGTCGGCCTCCATTTCGTAGCCGGGAGGATGGGAAGGCAACCAAACAGGGAATTTTTTTCCTTGGTTTTCGTTTTTTCTTTTATTGCATTCTGGGTTTTTCTCCCATCCCCATCGTATGGCATTCATTGTAAATAAATCATGAATTATAAATAAAATCATACATTATATTCAGGGTTTTAAGGAGGTCTTTTCATAGAGCAAATGTTTTTTTTTTTTTTTTTGGTGGTGGTTGCTGCGCGCATAGTGATGGATGAATGTTTATATATTGTACTGTTGAATGGGTCGGCGAATGTGTCCGGCTAGGTCCCCTTAGAAAATATAGTTAATGCATGACCGCTCCCTTCCCCACCCCCAACAAAACTTTAGGGCCATATGCCTACTATTTATAATTTAAATGGAAATAAACAGATCAGTTACTCACGCCAACCCGGAGTGATACGTACTAACTGTTTTCTCAGCGGCACTGTGTTCGTTTGATCTTCAAACAACGGTGTCATGTTACAATCTCAAGTTGGATAAAGATCCTTATCAACGCTGCACTCAGAACTGGCCTTTATTATCGTAAGTTGATACACGAATCGCGCTATACTCTTCTACATTTCAGTTCCAAACAAAGAAATACATTTCTTTATTTTTTGTAGCACTATTGTTAATATTGTCTTTTCATTCATTAACATTAGTACCCTAGAAGCTGTGTTCTTTACTGTTATAGAAATTCCAATGTAAAATAATTTATTCGTTTTTCACTGGGACTGGTTGATCACTTGCCTCTTCTAATCATTCGAGATAAGTTCAGCTGATTGCTCATCCACAACTTATCCCTTAATATTGCCTCTGATAGACACTGTTTTTTTCGTGTCAAAACCCCCCCAAAAGAACAAACACTTGGAATAACTTTCACTATATCAAATATAAGAAAAGTAAAGTTGGTGACCTTAATCGAGCGTGACCTGATGGTTCCGTTTTCAATAGCTATTACACAGAGGTGTAGGGGAGGGTGCTACTCCATTTCCAGGATTGCTTCACTTTACTCTTGATCCTCACTTTATAATGCTGAGTGTTAGGCAAGGCGGAATCCAGTACCATTTTGTGAGTGTTTGGTATGACTCGACCTGGGATTGAACCTCGGTCTCCCGTGACCATTGGCGAACCCTCTACTTATTAGACCAATGGCCAATTTCTATCAAATATAAGATCTATTTATTTTATTGTGATTATTCTAAAAAGGAATTTTTGGGTCCGAAGTTTACTACTGCAAAAAGTCATTTAGGAATATTTGTCTTTGGAGGTTATTTTGAAAAAATTAACTTAAACTTTAATATTCTTCACTTAAAGTTAATCTAATCTTCTTTAAAAACAAATAAATCCACTTGAATTTTTTGGCGTCACGTTAATACACAAAAGAATTCAAGTTTATCATTAAGTTTAATCAGTATTTGTTTTTTAGCAAGTGATTTTTTTTTAACCACAATCCTTAATCTTCCTGTAATGTAAAGTTTTACGGCATTTTTAGAACGAAAGAAATATATTCAAGAATTTGATCACATCAAAAGTTAATGTCAATATTTTGTTAGCTAGGAAACTAATTTTAAAATGTCAATCAGTTATTTTAATATTTTCTCGGCTAATTATTCATGAAAATATGTATTGATAAAATTTACTTTTTATAGCAATTTGTGTTATTTTTCTTGAAGGTATTTAAAAACAAGTGTTGAATTTTAGTTTTATGTTGACACTTGAAAACATAAACAAGAAATGAATTTAATATTGGAGAATTAATGAAAAGGTAATGAATTTTCAAATAGGAAGCCATTGAACCAAATCACTTTTTTTCTTGTAGGAAGATTTAATGAGGAGCAGGAGGAGGGGGAGGAGGAGAGAGGAAGAGGAGGATGACGTCATTCATTTTTTAATTGTCAGGAGCGAAGAAAGACGCGTGTTGCCTAATGTCGTTTGTTTTTTTTATTTTTCAACAAGGTAGGCCTTAAATTCGTTTCACTAGTTTTTCTTAATTATTTGATGTTTATATATATATACACACTGAGTGGAGATATAAATTTATGTAAAAATTCACTAGTTTATCATAACTCTTTGTAATATTTGACTTAAACTTTGTTTTATGACTTTAATCTTTACCGAAAAAGAAAAATGAGTGAATTTTCTTTATTTTTCCAAAGTAATTTTCATATTTTTCACTTAAATGTGCCTCTGCATATATGATAAAATTTCCGCTATTTTAGATTTTTAATTCCTCAAACTTTGCTCTACAAGTGTTTAAGACTTTATAGGGCCGGGTTTTTGGCTTTTATGGTGGCAATTGTTGGATTTATTTCCAGGATATGTGTTTGTGAATGTCTTTGACTTAATTGTCCCTGAAAACTTTTTAGCCTCTGCAGGTGTTTATTTTTCCTTATCTATTTTTACAAGAGTGTACTTTCTGTGTGGGTGAGTGTTTGTATCTATATTTTCAGGGTTGCTATATTTTCCTTTCTCTTTCTCCCTTGAATGAGAGTCTGTTTGTGCATGTTGGAGAGGTAAGGTTCTGTTTAATATTGGGTTTCATGAATTTTTTCTTTCCCCTGCCTTTTGAAGTTTGTTTTTATTCATAGTTGTCTTCTACGACTATGAAGTCTGAAAAACTTGTAGAGCAAAGTTGTAAAAATCTAAAATAGCAAATTCACTTGCAGACCTATTCATTCTATACTTACTTTAATTTCATTGGACCAACAAAAAGAATTATTTATATTTACATGCATGCTTTTAAAAAAATATTTTCGTGGGGGTTTCAATATACTCCTTTTTTTTTTTTTTTTGAGACTTTCATTCAAAGCGTCAATTAGTCTGAGAGAGGAATAAAAAAAAAAAAAAAAACCTTCATGGTCTGAAACTTTGACCGAACTGTCTTTAATTTTAAAATATTTTAAACTACAAAGTTCATATAAATGCCCAATTCAAAATAACTTGTAAAATTTTTCGGCCCATTTTATTTGTTTCACTGAAAACTTGATAGAAATTTATAAATCATGTTTAGCACTAACTAAAATATTGCCGGATGGAGATATATCAAATTCATGAATTTGTGTTGAATTAAAAAAACAAAAAGAAAAACACTTTCTTCCTCAAAGTATATTACACAATATTTACTTCCTCTTTTAATTTTTTTGTTTTCGGTAAATTTTTGCCTATTAACCCATTGGATTTTAGCAAAAACTAAAACCCTTTTTCTTTAGCCTCATGCATCTATGTTTGTGGAAAAAAAAAAAAAGCCTGAAAAAATATCTGCCAGGAAGAAATTTTGAAGAAAAAAGAAATTTTTTGATTTTGAGTGGGAGGGTCACTTTTTGAATGTAAAATGATCACCCACTTGAGGACCTGCAAGCATTACAGACGACCAGAGATAGCGGTTAAAAGGACGTGTAACCAAATTATCTTTTTTTCATTTTTTACTGTCGGGAATTCAGGTGGAGGTGTTAACTAAGCTTATTTAGAGTAGGGATATTTTTCGCAAAAAAATAAAAGGCAAATGTATTTAAAAAAAATCCCCTCCTCCTTAATTTTTATCTTTAAGTTATCTTTAAGTTAGACTATGAAAGCTCCCATGATTCAGCAGAATAAAAAAAGAAAATAAGACATACTGTGTGATTGGGGCGGGGCACTAATTTTGGCCAGTTTTGTTTTTTTTTCTTCTTATGGGCACAGCTTCGGAGGATATTTTTAAAAATGAAATAATCCTTTTTATCCAATTATTTCTGTTTCTGGTGATATTTTTTTCTGCTTTGCACGTGCATTTGTTAGTGTTTAGGTGACATTCTTGATTCTTTTTTTTTCTATATGTTTCTCTGACAAGGAAATTGCATCATTTCCTTTTGGGTCAATATTTGGATTTAGTTGAACCAAGATGTCTTGTCAATCGTGTTCCTTCAAATATTAAACTTGTATTGTCCAGTTTTTTGAAAACGACGAGAAAAGTATGGAATTTCTGCGTTCCCATGTCGTCTTACCGACGACAGTCACCTGCCCCCATTGTAAATCCTTATGTCATTATAGAAAAATCCCCAAAAAACTTGGCGTTGTCGAAAAAGGATTAGTGTGCCAAAGTCCAAGAAAATAACTTGTAGCTTTACCATTTTGAACTTTAAAAGCTCTTTTTTGCAGAATAGCAATATTCGGCTTTGGAAAATTGTGTTATATGTCAACCACTACCTCAGCCATATCTGGGACCACAGGGGGTTATTTTATTTCTTTGTAAAAAATACAAAGAAGGCACAAGGCCTTAAGGTTTTTGGGGAGGGGAAGGGAGCGGTCTTGCTTTTCTATGTATTCTAAAGGGAGCCTAGCTAGCCACATTCGCCGACCCATTCAACAGCTCTATGATAAAGCCTACTTAAAACCCCTAAGTGGTATATGATTTTTATTTACAAAATATGATTTATGTACAATGAAGTGATGGGAATGGGAGAAAAAACCCCGAAAAATATATATACAAGAAAGAAAACAAGGAAAACTTCCCCATTTGGTTTCCCTCCCATCCCCCCGTCTATAAAATTGGAGGCCGACTGTTTTCCGGGTCGAAAGAAACCGGAAACAAGCCGGACCTACCCTAGGTGGGACAGGAATCCTAACCTACAGAGATAAATTAAATAAAGGGTCGGGCGCGGTATGGGTCGATAGATGCAGATAATGATTTTTTACATATGAATGTTCAAGATGTTCAATAAAAGCGGACTGGGATTCGGGTTGAGGTACAAAAATAATAGGGAGGGGGAAGATCTTGAGAAACTAACGACTAGATGACGGGGACAATGACACACAACATACTGCTAACTAGGTTACAAGGGGAAAAAACAATTCTACTTACCATGGGACCACAGGGGGTTATGCTGGAATGCTTAAACATTTCTTCATGAACATTGGTAGACTGGCGGCCATTTTGTTCGGATGTGACGGATTCATGGTTTAAGAACCAGAACTCTATTGGTGGCGAAAGTGGAAATCGACGAAACAGTAATTGTACGTCGTAAGTTCAACAGGGGTCGTGTACTAAAATAATTGTGCTTGTTTGGTTGACTTGAGAGGTTAAACAAACAAAGGTTTGTTGTCCTCTTAAACGATCCCACTGGTGCTAACAAAAACGGTACGACATTTTTTTCCTTTGATAGAAAAATACATAAAATCGGGTTTAATAATATACAGTGATGCTTGGTTTACGCTACAAACATTTTGTCATCAACCACTCAGGAAATTTTGTGACACACAGTCAATAGAGAGATTTTGGTGCGATCTCAAAGGATTGGTTAAGTGACCAGGTATGAAGCATTACCGCGCAAGATATTTGTTCCTTTCTTCAGTTTCGGATAAACGACTCTGGTGCATCAATTTTTTTTTTTTTTTTTTATTCAAGCAGCAAAATTGTACCCACCTTTTCTCAGACCACGAGCATCACATAACGCGTAGAAATTGATTCTTCGTCAGAAGAAGAAATAATTGGATAAAAAGGATTATTTCATTTTATAAAAAAAAAAAATCAGCTCAAGCCCTTAAGAAAAGTAAGTAGAAACGAAATGGCCTAAGTTAGTGCCACCATCACACAGTTTGTCTTTTTTTTTTCTCAGCTGAAACGTGGGCATTTATATCTAGTCTTATTTCATCACTTATAAAAGAAAGACCCCCCCCTCAATTTTTAAAAATTTACCACACTATTTTTTTCTTTTATTGTAAGAAAAAGAAATGGCCTGATATTGTTTTCACCCGACCCCAAATAAGCATAGTTAGCACCTCCACTCTCTCCATCCCTTATCGTTTCTGCTATGAATTAAATAGAATCACTGCTGCTTTTTTTTTGCCCAGTCTGCTGGGGCTGTAGAATACACCAACTGCTTCTCTGCAGATGTGTAAGACCCTCTCCCTCAATGAGTATCCTGGATATGACACTAAACAATCCCATCGTTTCCAGGTTCACTCTGGCCCGGAGTGGTAGCATCTAATAAGGCTCGGCGAAGAGGAATGTATAAAAAATAAAGGTGACAAAAAGGGGGATGGGAATTGCTAACACTTTTGCTACCTGAAAGAGAAGTGTGTGTATATTTCTTTAAAACAACAAGTTCCCACTAAATAATTTATTTCAAGAGAAATAGATCTGATAAAATCCAGTTTTGCATATTTTTCCCTATGCTTGTCAAAAAACATTGAATTGTAGGCAACAAAATAACACAAATTGAAATAACAACAATATTATAATGAAAAAGAAGAAGGTATAAAAAAAAATGACGATTGACTTACACAAAGCAATGCCGTCAACCACCTACAGCTAGTTTAACTTTTGTTTGTGATAAAATACCATTCTTTGGTATTTTATGTCAAAGTTGTTTTTGACGTGAATTTTAGGGTTTGATTATTATTTTCTCTTGGCATTTCATTTATGACGGCTATTGTTTGATTTATTTCCAGAGGTGTTGGTGTTTTCTCCCATTTAGGACTCTACGATTTTCCTTGCTTCTAAGAGGAACACATTTCTTTTCAAGTATTTTCTTCTCTCTTTTAATTATCTTGCATAAGCCGAATGTTCTTATTGGTAATTGGACATGTAATTTCTTTTAAGCAGTCATCCTCCATGTGACCAACTGCTTACTTCTGATAACTCCTTTGGATGCATTTAGTCTTTCATGTGTAAACTGTAAACAACCAGTATATTCGAGCTGAGAGTAGGTTTTTGAGCCCTTGCCTATTTCAGGTTTTCAGCAGTGGTCCAGTGCCCATTCTCTGAACACAATTGTGACCCTCAGCCACTGGCTTCTAGCACCTAAAAGATTAAGGTTGAAAGTTTGCTGCTCGTGCAGATTGAAAAGTGCAGTCGGGATAAAAGATATAGGCAGGTGCTAAAGCTTGACACGACCAGCTGACTGATCGGATCGTTCCCTATCCGACCTCCTGTCTAGCCGTGTAAGGGCCAAAGTGGTGTGTTGCAAGTGACTTGACAATTCAGTTGTCAAGCCAAGTATTGCTCAGTCACCAGGACCCTGTCCTTTAGGGTCGCCACCCACAGCCAATAGATCGTCTCGTTGGTGGGGAGTCTTACCCGTCTGTGGAGGGTGCAGTCTGTGTATTCTACATCCCCCCCCCAACCAGTTAGCAGGACGGGAGTGTTTTGGGTACGACACTAAACTGCATCTGATGGAGAAGGTCCAGTTTTGGAGTTTGGAGGAATGTAGACCATCCTCTTAAAGCCGTTACTTCTATGCCAAATCTGATCCAGATTCATAATACCTGTTAGGGTCCCATTCATGTATGAAATTTACCAAGGATTTTTAGTAGTTATATGGAATGAAATTCTACTCGTGCACCCATTCAACTTTAACCCGCAAAAAATGAACTCTCTTTTTTTATTTTGTGTGTGTGTGTGTGTGATTTGAATTAAACCCCCAAACACAACACAGTTATCTTATTTTTTTGGAAAAAACTAATTAACATTTTATAAGGGCGGGGGGAGGGTTACGTTGACATTTTTCATTCTATGTTGAATGATCACTTTTTTGGGAACAGTTTGCATTGGAATAAACAAGTACGAGGCAGGTTGAATTATATCCTATGATTAAACCCGTTTCTTTCTGTCTCCGTGTCCCTCTCTTTGTCTCCCCCTCGCTCACCCTGTTTGCAGCGACCCCTGCGATTCCCACCTGAGACTTGGCCTACAGTAATGTCTGTCTTTATTTTTCTTTCAATACTTGGAATTCTTTCCAAACGTTTGGGTTTTTTTAAACGTTGCCAAATAAATAAAATCATCCTCTAAATACTTAGTGCATTTTCATACTGATTTATTTCTAGTCCCCTCCCCCCTCATATAGAATACGCTGCCAAAAGGAACGTGTTGGAAAGTCAGATTATTTGTTATTAAAGTAATTAAAAATACGCGATCAAATTTATGGAATCAGAACAATTAAATGTCAGTCTAGCAAAACTTGTCCATGATCATGTTGCATTGCCAGCCCGGATCTCCCGCCACTCCTCTCTATGGTCAATCGCTCCCGGTAGGTCTTCAAGGCTACATCCTGTATGGGCACAGAGCTGTTGTATGTAGGTTCTAGCTGGTCGTCCTGCCTTTGCTCGCTCATGGGAAGTGTCCACAGGAGAATGTCACTTACGAGTTTGTCCCTACCTCTCAAGCAGTGTCCTTCATGTCTGGTTTGTCGAACTTGGAAAGTTTTCGTGATGAGTGGTAGATGGCCGTACAGCTGCTACTTTGTTGGGTGGGGCCTCCAGGACTTGTTCAATATTGCTGGTAGCATTCTTGTGTAATTGCCACGTGTTTAGTTAGCGTCCATGTAGTATTGTATAACGAATAAATGGACATTTATTTAACCAACTGGAATGTTAATTTACAAATTTAATCAATTTTAAATCTTATTTGACTAGAAAAACTTAAGCTGTAATTAATTTGCCCATTCAATAATTATCAGTTTTTTCTATCTCCTTCTTGAAAGCATCTTTAAAAAAGAAAAAAACCAAACAACAAACCAACTTCGAATGACTTAATTTCACTTATTTAATCCATTTCAGAAACTAGTATTAAGAAATGAACATAGTTGTTTAAAAAACAAAAGAAAAAAAATTCCCTAATATGATGTGTTTTCTACTTGAGATAAACTTTGCTGTCGATCCGTCCGTCCCTAGCAAGTTTGTTGTTAATCTTATGAAAATGAAATGTTTTAGTTTGTTTTTTTAAATTGAACTGTGTTTAATCTAATTAAATCATCTTACAATCATGAATTCTAATAAAACTCTGAAATTCACATTAGTGGATGCGTCGTCATAAGGGATCAGCTTTCATGCATGTGTGCTGAAAAGGTCTTTATCAGATGAGCCATAAGGCTGTTTCTAAAAAGTACAAGACTAAGTATTTAAAAATTAGGTTGAGATTTTTGATATTAAATGAAATATTAAGTAAACTTTTAAAACTCTAACTTAAAATTTAACAACAAAAAAAAAAAAAAAATGAGGACGAGAATTGTTTTCTACAATCGTAGTAAATTATTTATTATTCGATCTGCAATCTCAACGATTTCTTGTACTGAGATTGCTGATTTTATTAAAAACCCAAGTTCGGAACTATGATTTAAAAAAAAAAAAAAAAAAAAAAAAAATCTTTTTAAAATGAAACTTCTTGCAAACCAAATTAAAAGTTATTATAGTCATTATATATTAGAGTATTTTTAAGGTTTGAAGTGTGTATAAAACTGATCTCTTTTCATGACAGGCAAAGAAAAAGAAAAACTTTAGCCCCTTTCTCGTTTTAACTGTTCAATTTTCAGATCATAAATGTTGTAGTAGTACAATTTTTATTTATCTTTGCTTACTTTATTGTGTCTTTTTCTTCTCCGGTAGTCAAACCGGAAATGAAGTTAGAGAAAGAAAATTCAATTTTCTTCTTAAGTCGGAAGATGGAATAAACGAGAAAAATAATTCTTTTTAGATAAAAATATTATGACGGTAATTTATTTGAACACTAATATTTTATTCTGGTTGATTTGTTGTTTTGATAATTAAATATCAAGACTTTTAATATCGGCCGGCACTATTTTGAATGCTACTATATCGGTACAATACGCAGCAAACACGAAACGTGGCTTATTTTTTTGTTTTTTTTTAATGTTCGGATCAATTCATTGAAAATTGGATTGCTTGAAGATATTTAAAATATAAAGTAAAAGTCTTTTAGATGAAATGTTGTTAAAATCTATTAACGTAAATTTTTGTAATTAGGTTTTTGTGTTGATTGTGATTGTTGTTAAAACGCCAACCTATGAAATGTGGACGTTAAGCGGGCTAAGATCAAAGTGTAGTATCTGTTCTTATCAGCTTAATATCTGATACGTCCCCGATCTGGGGACTACGATATTAAACTGATTTTTGGAACAAGGCGAAGAGTTAGGGGCTTGCTCCGCCTTTGCCACGGGTTGGCCTGGTATTGCAGTACCTCCAGGAATCAGCCCAGTCTCCCAGCAAGGAGACAAAACTTAAAACTAAAATCAGACTTTCAATCCCTTTCAAACTAGCCTAGCTGCTTATTTGTTTCCTTCTGTCTGACACACACCTAATTAATCACACCTGTTTATTTATATACGTGTGCAAATTTCAATGC
This sequence comes from Sepioteuthis lessoniana, assembly GCA_963585895.1. Lineage (NCBI taxonomy): Eukaryota > Metazoa > Mollusca > Cephalopoda > Myopsida > Loliginidae > Sepioteuthis > Sepioteuthis lessoniana. The sequence goes on along the minus strand of CAUZXS010001409.1, from coordinate 8,956 downwards.
CTCTTCCCCACCCATCACTCAATATGGTGCATTGCATCTTCAAATATTTTATTTTCACAATGAAGCAGAAAATCTTTTAACTTCTTCTTTTATATTTTTTCATAACTGGCGAGCCTGCTACCCCACCGGACACCAACAGCCGGAAGGAAAGCGACAAGCCCGAGCCCAAGTCAAGTATTTGTCGCTGCCTCCCACCAGACACGACTTGACACAAGGTCAAAAGCCCGAAGGCCAATTAAAGTGGGGAGGGGAAGGTCGGGAACGAGCCGAGACTCGAACCCTGCTTGTCTGTGCTGCTCATCGGCTCACTTAGTGCAATGTGAGCCTGATGAGGCAAGCAGTTTCACGAACCCAAATGTGGGTCCGGGCACGTATGCCAGTTTGCGGCTTAAACTAAACACATGGTCTAGTGCCGTACAAGGGAGACAAAGATGCAGCTCGCCCACCCGAAGGTAGCCTAGTCGAAACTAGGTGCCTCAAGTCTGCCATTGTTCCTTTTCCAGGGCCACGCTGCGGACCGAAATCCAGAACAGGCCCCGGGGCGCTCACCGGGAGCGTTGCCCAAGTCATCCACCACTGGCCAATCTGATGACTCAAGCTGCAAGTCTCAGTTCAGCCAAATTAGAGAAGACTGGCCATCCTTACCAATCAATCCCCTCCTTGCAAGAGTCTCAGCCCCAACACATGCTAGATTGACCCAGCCCAAGTCAAAATGGTCCACTGCAGACACCACAAACATGTCCCTCCCCAGGTGAAATAGATGATTTATTTACAATGAAAATATTGATCTAAGGTTGGTGCAGATGGAGCACCTCTCTTTGAGAAAAACTATTGCTCGGTGTGTGTCGGGGGTCCCCATTTATGTTCACCTCTCCCTCTACAAAGCTTGGAAGAACTGCCGCTCCTTGAATGTCAGAGGACTGTTGACTGACAACTAATCTAGGCATTGGAACAGTACCACATGCTGTCGGCATCCTCACACTTCAAGATCATCATTGGCACTGAGTAGGAAGTAAGTGAAGAATGACTTTAAACTTTGCTTGTATAAATGCAAGAAGACTGAGGGATCCGAGCAAGTGTGTGCGCTTGCTTGGTGAACTCTCACCCCTCTGTATGGCAATCAACACATCAAAACGAAAGTCTAAATCAGTTGTTTTCTTTTCTCTCCTCCCCCCCTCTTCCCCTACCAATGCTTTATGTACACAGCACTCTCATCAAAAGATAACTGTATGTTTGATTGATATAAGAAAACATGTTACATGGACCACAAACTCCTGTAATGCTATCAAGCATCAAAACATTTGACATATGAGTAGAATTAATTTTGAAAATAGCGACAATATTTTGAAATGCATTTTTTTTTTTTTTTTTTTTTTTTTTTATTATAGTCTCTTTCAATTGATTGTGTTCTGTTTTTTTAAATTCATCAGTAACTCAGTTTTATCCAACTCTGCATTTGCATAGTTTTGTTATAAAAACCAAAAAAAAAACTTTCAAAACTCTTAAAAAATACTCTTTACACATGCAAGCAAGCCCAGATGATGGCCTATGAAAAGTCTGAAAGTGCTTGGGACAATTTTGGTAAATTCATCCAACAATTCCAATCTGAAACCTAGAGACTTACCAGGAACCTTGAAAGGATCCTAATTACATATTATATAGACAAAATGTGTCTTTATTATTTAATCAAACATGCTTAGATGAAAGACTGCTGCCTAACTACACATATTTCAAAATACATCATCCTCCAGATCATCAAGATACTGACACCCAAAAGTATTGCTGTAGTCTTGGAAAAAGACAAATTAATTACAATAAAGAAAAGACAAACACCCTAAATACTCAAGCACATAATGTTTGTAAGAAATTTTTTTTAAATTCTCTCTCTCAACTATTACAAACCGTAGAACAGAAACTGTCATACATTATTGAAAGAAAAAGAAAATCAAAATACAAAAAAAAACCTAACAACCTCTATAATGGCTCTTTTCTTTCAAGAAGGAGATAGAAAAAACTGATAATTATTGAATGGACAAATTAATTACAGCTTAAATTTTTCTAGTGAAATTAATCAAATAAGATTTAAAATTGATTAAAATATAATTTGTAAATTAACATTCCAGTTGGTTAAATAAATGTCCATTTATTCGTAGAGTCCTAAATGGGAGAAAACACCTACACCTCTGGAAATAAATCAAACAATAGCCGTCATAAAGGAGATGCCAAGAAAAAAAAATAATCAAACCCTAAAATTCACTTCAAAAACAACTTTGACATAAAATAGCAAAGAATGGTATTTTATCACTAACAAAAGTTAAACTAGCTGTAGGTGGTTGACGGCATTGCTTTGTGTAAGTCAATTGTCATTTTTTTCATACCCTCTTCTTTTTCATTATAATATTGTTGTTATTTCAATTTGTGTTATTTTTTGTTGCCTACAATTCAATGTTTTTTGACAAGCATAGGGAAAAATATGCAAAGCTGGATTCTATAAAATCTATTTCTCTTGAAATAAATTACTTTGCAGGAACTTGTTTTAAGAAATATACACACTCTTTTCTTTCAGGTAGCAAAAGTGTTAACAATTCCCATCCCCACCTTTTTGTCTCCTTTATTTTTATATGTTTCCCTTTGCCGAGCCTGACAATTACTGCTTGATATTCTTGGGCTCGCCTGAGATAAAGTCTACTAGGTAATATACGTAGAATTGTACTTTATATAGCAACTAGCATTTGAATAATTTTGTTGACTTTTTCCTATGTTGGTCATTGCAATTTAAAACCTAAGATCTAGCATATTTATTGAATTGAGCACATTTCTCATAAAAGTCAAACAGCTCTATTGGATACATACAAGTAGTCCAGGTCAGAATGGACCTGAGATTAATGGCAATATTCCCTAAAGCCTTCCACCTCTGCAAAGATGCAGAAAAACAGCAGTGATTGTTGGTTTGGTTTTTTGAGTTTTATAGCATATCAACCTTTTTAGGTTATTTAACGCCAAATTCATTTTTATGCAAAAACTCAGTTCTATTTCAACCAATTCAGTTTAGCAGGAGTACACAGTTTACTTGTCAAAACATTTCTATTTCAACCTATTCAGTCTATTTAAACAGAGCTAATTTGGTTAGTATAAATACAGATTTTATTTACACATTATTAAATGTCAAAACAGTACTATATTAAACAATTCAGTTTAGCATAATCACGCACTTTAAATGTAAATACAGTTTGTCAAAAACATTTCTACTTTAAGCTATTTACTTTAGTCAAACAGTTATCATTCAAGCAATTCAGTTTAGCATAAGTATGCAGTTAGCTCTATTTAACCCATAGATAGGGCCTTATCACGTACTAACGTTGCAGGCCAGAGTGGACCCGGGAACAATGGCAATAGAGGTGTGCTCCACATTCCCCAAAGATTCAGCATCACTGGAACCTCCCCATCAGATTGTTTAGAGTCATATCCAGGACACTCGTTGGGAGGTGGGGGTCTTACCCTTCTTCAGGGGTGCAGTCGGTGTATTCTACAACCTCAGCCAACTGGGCAATACACAGAGTTAATGTCAAAAGAGTTTCATTTCAGATAATTTAGTTTAGCTTAAGTATGCAGTTTAAATGCAAAAAAACAGTCAAGAAACCACGATTTACTTCTACTTAACCCATAGACAAGACCCTTATTAGGTGCTACCACTCTGGGCCAGAGTGAACCTGGAAGCGATGGGATTGTTTAGTGTCAAATGCAGGATACTCATTGGATGGGGATGTATTCTACTGATTTCATAGCAGGAACAATAAGGGATGGAGAGAGGGTGGAGATATTTTTTTACTGCATTAAAAAAAAAAAAGAAAAATGGTGGGGGACAATGTCAGACCATTTTTTTAAATTCTTTCTTTACAATGAAATAAAAAAAAATTTTCTTTCTTAATAAGTGATGAAAACACTTAAAATAAAAACCCACATATTAGCTGAAAAAAAGACAAATAGTGTTGTGGTGGTGGTGGCACAAACTTAGGCCATTTCTTTTTATTTACTTTTCTTAAGGGCTTGAGCGGATTTTCTTTTTGAAAGGAATAATCCTTTTGATCAAATCATTTCTTTTTCTGGCTTATGGCATGTGACGTTCAGTCTGCGAAAAGGTGGGTACGATCTTGCTGCTTGAATAAAAAAATTTGATGCACCAGAGTTGTTTTATCCGAAACTGAGGAAAGAAACAAATATCTTGCACGGTAACGGTGTATATATTTGGACTTCATACCTGGTCACTTAACCAATTCTTTGAGATCGCACCAAAATCTCTCTATTGACTGTGTGTCACAAAATTTTCTGAGTGGTTGATGACAAAATATTTGTAGCGTAAACCAAGCATCACTGTATATTATTAAACCCGATTTTATGTATTTTTCTATCAAAGGAAAAAATGTCGTACTGTTTTGTTTATCACCAGTGGGATCGTTTAAGAGGACAACAAACCTTTATTTGTTTAACCTCTCAAGTCAACCAAACAAGCACAATTATTTTAGTACACGACCCCTGTTGAACTTACGACGTACAATTACTGTTTCGTCGATTTCCACTTTCGCCACCAATAGAGTTCTGGTTCTTAAAAAATGGCCGCCAGTCTACCAATGTTCATGAAGAAATGTTTAAGCATTCCAGCATAACCCCCTGTGGTCCCAGATATGGCTGAGGTAGTGGTTGACATATAACACAATTTTCCAAAGCCGAATATTGCTATTCTGCAAAAAAGAGCTTTTAAAGTTCAAAATGGTAAAGCTACAAGTTATTTTCTTGGACTTTGGCACACTAATCCTTTTTCGACAACGCCAAGTTTTTTTGGGGGTTTTTTTTCTATAATGACATAAGGATTTACAATGGGGGCAGGTGACTGTCGTCGGTAAGACGCCATGGGAACGCAGAAATTCCATACTTTTCTCGTCGTTTTCAAAAAACTGGACAATACAAGTTTAATATTTGAAGGAACACGATTGACAAGACATCTTGGTTCAACTAAATCCAAATATTGACCCAAAAGGAAATGATGCAATTTCCTTGTCAGAGAAACATATAGAAAAAAAAAGAATCAAGAATGTCACCAAAACATTAACAAATGCACGTGCAAAGCAGAAAAAAAATTTGGATAAATCAGAAAAATATCACCAGAAACAGAAATAATTGGATAAAAAGGATTATTTCATTTTTAAAAATATCCTCTGAAGCCGTGCCCATAAGAAGAAAAAAAAAACTGGCCAAAATTAGTGCCCTGCCCCCATCACACAGTATGTCTTATTTTCTTTTGTTTTTCTGCTGAATCATGGGAGCTTTCATAGTCTAAGTTTTCATAACTTAAAGATAAAAATTGAGGAGGAGGAGGGGATTTTTTTAAAAATACATTTGCCTTTTATTTTTTTGCGAAAAATATCCCTACTCTAAATAAGCTTAGTTAACACCTCCACCTGAATTCCCGACAGTAAAAAATGAAAAAAGATAATTTGGTTACACGTCCTTTTAACCGCTATCTCTGGTCGTCTGTAATGCTTGCAGGTCCTCAAGTGGGTGATCATTTTACATTCAAAAAGTGACCCTCCCACTCAAAATCAAAAAAAATTTCTTTTTTCTTCAAAATTTCTTCCTGGCAGATATTTTTTCAGGATTTTTTTTTTTTTTTTTTTTTTTTTTCCACAAACATAGATGCATGAGGCTAAAGAAAAAGGGTTTTAGTTTTTGCTAAAATCCAATGGGTTAATAGGCAAAAATTTACCGAAAACAAAAAAATTAAAAGAGGAAGTAAATATTGTGTAATATACTTTGAGGAAGAAAGTGTTTTTCTTTTTGTTTTTTTAATTCAACACAAATTCATGAATTTGATATATCTCCATCCGGCAATATTTTAGTTAGTGCTAAACATGATTTATAAATTTCTATCAAGTTTTCAGTGAAACAAATAAAATGGGCCGAAAAATTTTACAAGTTATTTTGAATTGGGCATTTATATGATCTTTGTAGTTTAAAATATTTTAAAATTAAAGACAGTTTGGTCAAAGTTTCAGACCATGAAGGTTTTTTTTATTTTTTTTATTCCCCTCTTAGACTAATTGACGCTTTGAATGAAGGTCTCTAAAGAAAAGAAAAGAAAAAAAAAAAAAAAAAAAAAAAAAAAAAGGAGTATATTGAAACCCCCACGAAAATATTTTTTAAATGCATGCATGTAAATATTACATTTTTACTTTTTTTTTTATGTAAATATAAATAATTCTTTTTGTTGGTCCAATGAAATAAAAGTAAGTATAAAATGAATAGGTCTGCAAGTGAATTTGCTATTTTAGATTTTTACTTTTTTTTATAACTTTGCTCTACAAGTTTTTCAGACTTCATAGTCGTAGAAGGCAACTGAATAAAAACAAATTTCAAAGGCGGGGGGAAAAAAAAAAAATTCATGAAACCAATATTAAACAGAACCTTGCCTCTCCAACATGCACAAACAGACTCTCATTCAAGGGAGAAAGAGAAAGGAAAATATAGCAACCCTGAAAATATAGATACAAACACTCACCCACACAGAAAGTACACTCTTGTAAAAATAGATAAGGAAAAATAAACACCTGCAGAGGCTAAAAAGTTTTCAGGGACAATTAAGTCAAAGACATTCACAAACACATATCCTGGAAATAAATCCAACAATTGCCACCATAAAAGCCAAAAACCCGGCCCTATAAAGTCTTAAACACTTGTAGAGCAAAGTTTGAGGAATTAAAAATCTAAAATAGCGGAAATTTTATCATATATGCAGAGGCACATTTAAGTGAATAACATGAAAATTACTTTGGAAAAATAAAAAAAAAATTACTCATTTTTCTTTTTCGGTAAAGATTAAAGTAATAAAACAAAGTTTAAGTCAAATATTACAAAGAGTTATGATAAACTAGTAAATTTTTACATAAATTTATATCTCCACTCAGTGTATATATATATATATATATATATATATATAAACATCAAATAATTAAGAAAAACTAGTGAAACGAATTTAAGGCCTACCTTGTTGAAAAATAAAAAACAAACGACATGAGGCAATACGTGTTCTTTTTTCGCTCCTGACAATTAAAAAAGGAATGACTTCATCCTCCTCCTCCTCCTCATTAAATCTTCCTACAAGAAAAAAAGTGATTTGGTTCAATGGCTTCCTATTTGAAAATTCATTACCTTTTCATTAATTCTCCAATATTAAATTCATTTCTTGTTTATGTTTTCAAGTGTCAACATAAAACTAAAATTCAACACTTGTTTTTAAATACCTTCAAGAAAAATAACACAAATTGCTATAAAAAGTAAATTTTATCAATACATATTTTCATGAATAATTAGCCGAGAAAATATTAAAATAACTGATTGACATTTTAAAATTAGTTTCCTAGCTAACAAAATATTGACATTAACTTTTGATGTGATCAAATTCTTGAATATATTTCTTTCGTTCTAAAAATGCCGTAAAACTTTACATTACAGGAAGATTAAGGAGGATTGTAGTTAAAAAAAAATCACTTGCTAAAAAACAAATACTGATTAAACTTAATGATAAACTTGAATTCTTTTGTGTATTAACGTGACGCCAAAAAATTCAAGTGGATTTATTTGTTTTTAAAGAAGATTAGATTAACTTTAAGTGAAGAATATTAAAGTTTAAGTTTATTTTTTTCAAAATAACCTCCAAAGACAAATATTCCTAAATGACTTTTTGCAGTAGTAAACTTCGGACCCAAAAATTCCTTTTTAGAATAATCACAATAAAATAAATAGATCTTATATTTGATAGAAATTGGCCATTGGTCTAATGAGTAGAGGGTTTGCCAATGGTCACGGGAGACCAAGGTTCAATCCCAGGTCAAGTCATACCAAACACTCACAAAATGGTACTTGATTCCGCCTTACCTTGCACTCAGCATTATAAAGTGAGGATCAAGAGTAAAGTGAAGCAATCCTGGAAATGGAGTAGCACCCTCCCCTACACCTCTGTGTAATAGCTATTGAAAACGGAACCATCAGGTCACGCTCGATTAAGGTCACCAACCTTACTTTTCTTATATTTGATATAGTGAAAGTTATTCCAAGTGTTTGGGGGGGGGGTTCGACACGAAAACAACAGTGTCTATCAGAGGCAATATTAAGGGATAAGTTGTGGATGAGCAATCAGCTGAACTTATCTCGAATGATTAGAAGAGGCAAGTGATCAACCAGTCCCATTGAAAAACCAATAAATTATTTTACATTGGAATTTCTATAACAGCAAAGAACACAGCTTCTAGGGTACTAATGTTAATGAATGAAAAGACAATATTAACAATAGTGCTACAAAAAATAAAGAAATGTATGTCTTCGTTTGTGTATCAAGTCATGACCGTAAAGGGCAGTTCTGAGTGCAGCATGGATAAGGATCTTTATCCAACTTTAGATTGTAACATGGCAACGTTGTTTGAAGATCAAATGAACACAGTGCTGCCGAGAAAACAGTTAGTACGTATTACTCCGGGTTGGAGATCTTTGTGGCAATTTTGATCCTTTTTTTTTTTTTTTTTTTTTTCCAGAAAATCCTTTTGATAAGGAAATTGCACAATTTTCTATACGCTTTTGAAGGATAAAGGATAAGCTTGGGATGAGCAATTGTTGTATACTCATAACCAATGAATATACATGGACAAAGAACGACAATAACACTTCTTTATAAAATTGACTCCTAACATCTTCCCATGACCATACCATGCAGGCCCAACTTAGCCCTTCTTTTGCTTCTCAGCCGGGTACTCAAGTGGAGGTTACGGTAAGCCACTGCTTCAACCGAACGCTCTCAGTGACTGCAAGCTGGCACTAACCCAAGAATCACATTAACTCCAACAGCCCGTGACTCTCACATGGGCATCTGCATGTATCATTTCATCTCGCCCACAATTTCCGATCAACC
>CAUZXS010001408.1:15000-62500 GCA_963585895.1 Sepioteuthis lessoniana | reverse complement strand
TTTGGAATGGGAATCAGAACAAATTTCCCCTTCTGCAACATCAAGCGGTTTGGCAATTTGTTTCAGTATTGGTCAGTTTTTTTTCCTTGATACCGCAGTATTTCGGTTTTTAATTTAGTATCTTTGCTTTCTAATCTAGTAATGAACTTCATGTAATAAATGACCCCTAAAAGAGTGTTTTTATTATATATCGCATCAGTCAGTAGTTTAGTCTATTATGATGCTAACAGATTGATTAGGAAACTTGACTTTTACGACAGCAAAATGAAGAGCAAACAATTTTGGCAGATGAAATTGCCTAACACAATTGACACTTGGAATAGTACCACCTTTCTTAAAGTGTTTTAATAGAAATGGCCTCATTTTTTTAAGTTTGTGTAGGGAGAATGTTAGACAAAGTGAACCGGGGGGAAAAAAAAAAATAAATAAATAAAACGACCCCTAAATTTTGTCTATGCTAACCTACAAAAATCTTTCTTCAACATCCAATCACATAAAAAGAAACCATTACAATCAAATCAATACCACAAATAATGTAGTCTTGACTTTTACTGAAATTAATGAATTTTTTTTTTTTTTTTAATATAAGTACATATGCTTCTGGAATAAATTGCCAATAAAGTCATATGGATGGTGCCCGTGGTGTAATGGTTATCGTCGTAGGAAATGGACACGGCGACACGAGTTCAAATCCGGGATGAGTCTGATTGCATTTCACGTAGCAGTAATACCCTTGGGAAAGGTATGAATCCAATTATTCTCCCTCTAGCTGTGGATAAATAGTAGGGCAGACTGGGTTCTTTAGCCTTGGTGAGGCAACTAGTCTAGGAGGAAAACTCTGAATGCAAACCTGTTGAACCACGCTTAAAAAAGAAATTGACCTTGTGTCATATCCTGCCCGAGCGGAGGGGTTGGGTAAATAGGATAAAGTCATTTGGATGCCTTGTTGCAGCGTAGATGCTAGACGTTCATTTTCTCAGTATAAACACTTATAAAATAAACAACTTTCAGTCTTACTCCTGAGAACACCAAACAACTTACAAAGTTCTATTGCGATGGAGACTTTGAAAAGATTCAAAGATTTCTAATTTCCTAATTTTGGAAATATCTAATCTCAAATTTGAGCAGTTTTTCAGCTTGAGAAAAGTTTTTTTTGTTTAAATTTTGAATTCATGTCATTTATTTTTTTTCATATTTTATTATTACACAGATTCAGTTATGTTGCCCAGCTGTAGAATACACTGACTGCACCTCTATAGAGGGATAAGACCTTCCCCCCTAACGAGTGTCCTGGATATGACACTAAACAATCTGATGGTGAGGTTCCAGCAGTGCTGGAGCTTTGGGGAATGTGGAGTACCTCTTCATTGCCATCGCTCCCAGGTCCACTCTGGCCCAGAGTGGTAGCACCTGATAGGGTCCAATCTATGGGTTAAATAGAACTAACAGCATACTCATGCTAAACTGAATTGTTTGATTAAACTGAATTGCTTGAAATAGAAATGTTTTTGATAATTAAACCATACTTACGTTTAAACAGCGTGCTTATGCTTAACTGAATTATTTCAAATAGAACCGTTTTCGACATTAAAACTGTATTTACACTTAACTGAATTGTTACATATAACTCCTTGAATAGTTTGAAATAGAAATGTTTTTGACAATTAAACTGTCTACTTATGCTAAACTGAATTGTTTTAAATAGAACAGATTATTTACATAAAAATGGATTTGGCGTTAGATAACCTACAAAGGTTGATATGCCATAAAACCCAACAAACCAAACCAAACCAATTATCGTTTCATTCCTGTTTTGTAAAATTTTAGTCAAAATGTTTGACTCACTCGGATATTTACGATTAAGATTCAAGTTATTTGTTGATGCTTTAATGTGATTTTTCTGTTGATGTTGTGAATCAATAATTATAAATCAATCTGGATCTTTGAATGTATTGTTTCTTAAAGAAGGTAGTTCCAATTAAAAGTTCTGCCTCAAAGGTAATTATGTACTGCATATTATCAAGTCATGTTACATTTTTATTTGTACATATAATTTATTTTTGGACTTCAATTTTAATATTTAAAAAAAAAGGAAAATATTTGCTATTGTTTCATGTGCCATAAAACTGATTATGTATGTATGAATAAATATATATATATATATTGTATGTGTGTATGTATATATAATATATACATACACACTCACACATATACATATATATAATATATAAACACACACTATCTATCTATCTATATATATATATATATATATATATATACACACTATCTATCTCTCTCTCTCTCTCTCATATATATATATATCTATATATATATATATATATATATATATATATATATAAACACACACTATCTATCTATCTATCTATCTATATATATATATATATATATATATATATATATATATATATTTCTTTCCTTGGTCTAATCAGAAATTCCTTTTTGGTTGTTAAAAATCATCAGATGTATAACCCAAATTTTATTTGGCTGTTCTTTTATTGTTTCCGGTGAGAATGGGATTTGAAAAAAAATGACGTGTGTGTGTGTGTGCATATATATATATATATATATATATATATATATAATCTGTGTGTGTGTGTTTATAAAAACAAGGAATTTAGCCACAGTATTCCATTTCTATAATAAATCTATTTTACTGATTCAAGCATTTTAGATGGAATTCAAATATTGAGCCCTCCTCCTTTGGATATTCACAGTCCTTATTCACTTAATATAGACAGGTACAATTTCTCTTGCTCTCTTCATCAGAAATTGTTAGATACTTATATTTGGTCTCTACTTTATGATTAGTATCTTTTTTGTCGACTAAGACTGATATGCAAATCTGTTAAACTCTCTTTTAAAACTGACCTTGTGTTACATGCTGCATGTACAGTGGGGTAGTTAAATACTTACAGGCTTTAATTTTTTTTTTTCCTATTGTAAATATATAAACGAGCTGTGTATGCAAATATCTCGTGTTGGTGTCTCCCTCCCTCTCTTCCTCCCTCTCAGACTCTCTCTCTCTCATTAGTCATTCTAAAAGACCACTGTCAATCTTAACCAGGCTTGTTATATAGCTATCCAGAGTTACTAGTTGACTTAAAGATTATTAATACCATGAATAAAAGAAAATCTGACCATGGTTTAAATTTCAGTTGATGCTGTTGAGGTTCAGTATTCATTAAAGCTCTTATAGAAGGCATGAATCCATTTCTCCTTTAGCTGTCTCTTATTGCTTGATGTATTGATAATGTTTTGTCACTGTTAGATCAAGCTAATGTTCAGCGTGGGTAAGTAAGCATTTGCAGGTCTCCAATTACCTTAATGCTTTGTAAACAGCTGTTATATCCATTGTCAATTTTAACAGAAGACATTAATTACTTTTGCTTGATATTTGATTTACTTCTACCTTTTAAGTTTGTGTTTGTGTGTGAAAATATATAATCAAGAAAAAACAAAAACAAAACAATATTCGGTCACATTAGGATAATAAATTTATTTCCATCCTGTTAAGAGAAATTGATATGAATCAAAGACACCAAAATAATTTTTAACAGAACTTCAACAGATCCAACAAGAAAATGAAATACAATAAAAAGGAAAAAAAAAAAAAATATATATATATATAACACACACACACACACACATATTGTGTGTGTAGAGATATATATATATATATATATATATATATATATATACACACACACACTGACTTTTTTTCTCTTCTGTCTTATTCTTATATAATTTACCCTTTCTCTTTGGTTACCAAGAATTGATCGGTCGATTTAAAAAAAAAAAAAAAAAAAAAAAAATCTTGTCCAGTAATCAACAAGCTGTCTAGCTTGCTGAGATTTTAAAGTTTGCAAATTGTCTATATTGTACACACTCTGACCGCCATAAACTTAAGACATTTCACCTGTTTGTCCTCAATCAAAAGCAGATCTTTGAAAAATGTTTACTGTATAATCTGCTACGAGCCAAATAAGAGTAGCAAGGAGGGTATGGTCATATAATGCCCCACTCCATCCCTAGCTAATGTATGCTTTCTATCTCTCTCTCTCTCTCTCTCACCTCCCCCAGCTTCATACTCTCACAGTTATAAGTTGTATTCAGAAAGTATGCTGTCCTGTTGGCAAGATGTAGACTGTTTCGCCCCACCACCACTGCGGAGGGGGTTATCCCTCTCCTACTCCAAAAGGTCTCTCTCTGATGTAGCACTAAATATCATAAATCATGGCTCTAATTCCAGTGGGTATGGAATGGGTTACCCCTTCATCAACTCTGACCGGGAGCGGTAGTATTTACTGGGTTCCAATTCATGAGTAAAATGGGGGTTTTTTTTGGGGGGGGTGTTTTTAATTATTCATATTCAATTGAACCATTTCAAAAAAAAAAAAAGCACTTTAGAAAAAACTCCACGAAAAATGTAAATATGAATATACAATGAATGTGATTCCTTAACCTGTAGACATAAAATAACCCTAGATGGGTTGATATGCCATTAAAATCAATCAAAATTGATGGGGGACTGAAGCGCTATGTACCAAGTCAGAAATGAACATTGCAACATTCATTTTAAAAAATCATTGCTTTTAATGTCTGTTTAATGGCATACCAATCTTCTTGGGCTATTTAATACTAATGCTATGCTTGTAGGAGAACAGTTGTGATACTATTCAACCCATAGCTGGGGGGATAAGGGGGTTCATGCCTTTCTCAAGGATATTAGTCCAAAAGTATACGTAATAATACGACTGGGGTTCGAACTTGCATACTACGATGTCGCAGTCCAGCACATTAGCCAGTCAGATGGGGCTGTAGAATACACTGACTGTATCTCTGCAGAGGGGTAAAACTCTCCCAATGAGTGTCCTGGAGATGACACCCAACAATCTGATGGTGAGTCTCCACTAATGCTGCACCTTTGGAGAATGCTGAGTACTCCTTCATTGCCATCTCTCCCAGGTTCACTGTGGCCCAGAGTGGTATCACCTGATAGGGTCCAATCGATGGGTCAAATAGAACTAAACTGTGTATTTATGCTAAACAGAATTGTTTAAAATTAACTGTTTTTCCATCTAACTGTGTGTAAACAAAAGAATGTTTGAAATAGAAGTTTCTGACATTTAAACTGTGTGTTTATGTTAAACTGATTTGTTTGAAATAGAATTTTTTATATGCATAAAGAGGATTTGGTATTAAATAACCTACAATGGTTGATATGCCATAAAACCCAACCAAACCAAATCATATATATTTAATATATATGTATGAAGAAGATTTGGCATTGAATAACCTACAATGGTTGGTATGCAATAAAACCCAACCAAACCAAATCATACATATTTAATATATATGTATAAAGAAGATTTGGCATTAAATAACCCACAATGGTTGGTATGCCATAAAACCCAACCAAACCAAATCATACATATTTAATATATATGTATAAAGAAGATTTGGCATTAAATAACCCACAATGGTTGGTATGCCATAAAACCCAACCAAACCAAATCATATATATTTAATATATATGTATAAAGAGGATTTGGCATTAAATAACCTACAATGGTTGATATGCCATAAAACCCAACCAAACCAAATCATATATATTTAATATATATGTATAAAGAGGATTTGGCATTAAATAACCTACAATGGTTGATATGCCATAAAACCCAACCAAACCAAATCATATATATTTAATATATATATATAAAGAACATTTAGCATTAAATAACCTACAATGGTTGATATGCCATAAAACCAAACCAAGCCAAAAAATAGGACCCCAGCCCTGCTGAATTAAAAAGTATTGAGACTGAAGTTTTATCACATTTGGTATCCACATAAAAAGAATGAGAAAGGCCAAAATAACGTGTCACGGATATACTAATGTTAATATTGGTCCTGGGAGTGTGGGGGGATTTGACTGAACACTGTTGCGACCGGCAAGCATTCCATTAAGATTAAGAAAAGTTCTTTGATTTAAAAACAGAAAAAAATTGAATTATTCATTTATAAGAGACGTAGTTGTTTTCTTCAATTATAAATAATGATTGATGAAAAGAAATCGGGGGTGGGGAAATTAAAGTATTTTCATGACATGACTACATAACAATTATTGGGTGCCTCAGATGGTGTAATGGTTAGGAAGCTAAATTAGCAAACCTTCACGAGTAAGTTTGAGTCTTATTGGGTACTCTATTCATACGGCCTTGTGCCACATCTAAACAAAAAGCTTAGTAAATTACTCTGGGCGCCTCAAGTGGTATAATGGTTAGCAAGTTCGACTAGCAAACCTTCACGAGTGAGTTCGAGTCTTATTGGGTGCACCATTCATGCGGCCTTGTGCCACATCTAAGCAAAAAGCTTCGTAAATTACTAATATTGCCCAGTAAGGTGCCTGGGTGGGTGTAATAGTTATCAAGCTAGACTAGCAAACCTTAATGAGTGATTTCGATTCTCATTGGGTGCCCCATTCATACGGCCTTGTGCCACATCTAAGCAAAAAAAAAATAGTAAATTACTACTACCATCCTGAGAGATGGGCGCCTATGGTGGTGTAATGGTTAGCAAGCTAAACGACTAACAAAACTTAGAAAAGTGAGTTGGATTCTAATTGTGAGCCCTATTCATATGACCTTGTGCCATATCTAAGCAAAAAAGCTTAGTAAATTACTGCCATCCTTGAGAGATGGGCGCCTCCGGTTATCAAGCTAGACTAGCAAACTTTCAAAAGTGAGTTCGAGTCTCATTAGGTGCCCCACTCATAAATCCTTATGCCACATCTAAGCAAAAAGCTTTGTAAATTAATATCAAGTAATTGTTATTCGCAGGAATGGAATTGACACCCCAAATTCAAAATTTTGGTGAGGCTGTCAGCATTTCACATAGAAAAGGCATGAATCTATCTCTCCCACTAGCTATGGGTAAATGCTTGGGCAGACTGTTCTTTAACCTTGGTTAGGCAACAAGTCTAAGAGAAGAAAGACGGAATTCAAACCAGCTATAATTCCGTTTAATTGACCTTGTGTCACATTCTCCCTCGGGAGGGGGTGGGTAAATACATACTACATTCGGACATTGGCATAATGGTTAGAGTTCGTCAATGGCCCGGGAGACCGGAGTTCAATCCAAAGACTCAAAAAAAAAAAAGAAAAAAAAAAAGGTACTTGATGCCTCCTTGCTTAACACTCAGCATTATGAGGTAAGGATCAAGGGTAAAGTGGAGCAATCCAGGGAAAGGAGTAGCGTCCTCCCCTACACCTATCGAAAAGGGAAACGTGGGGTCACCCTTGACTACGGTCGCCAACTTTACTTACTTAATTCGTTGATGAAATTTTAAAAGAAAATGTTATTTATTTTCTTGATTCATTTAGTAGAATTTTGGAAGAAGAAAAAAAAAATCTCCTGCTTAACTCCAAAACCAGATCAGCCACTTTCTGTGGTTAATCGTATTGCTGTGTTTTCCAAATTACACCCATCACGAAATTTAGCGTAAATGTTTTCTTTTTGTTTTTGACAAGTAAACACTTGCCTAAAAAGGATTTAGTCTTTTTTATTTATTTAGTTTTTCTTGTTTTTTTTTTGTTTTGTTTTTTTTAAGTCTATTCATTTATATTTTTATTAGCGTGAATCTGATTAATCTTTTCAAAAAAGATAACAAAGAAAGAAAAAAAAACAATACTGTTTTTGTATTTAGTATATATTGAAAGAAAAAGAATATTAAGACTTGGTACCCATAGAAAAAAAAAAACTCAAACCAAACCTTGTTTTATTTACATCGTCTTTCTCATTTCAAATAAACTTACTTCTTGATTTCATATTATTCATTAATATTTCGACTTCACTATTTTCTCTTTGATCATTCGCTTTGGCTAGTGGGTTCTTTTGTCTTTATCATTAGCCCCAACTTCTCCTGTCTACCTTGGCCCTTTCCTTTATCCCTTTTCTGCCTCTCCATGCTGTTTCACATACCTACAACACTCAACCCTCCTAGTTTCACTCCCCCATTGACTGTCTTTTCTTCTCATGGATTATTTGTAGCTATCGATCAAAGACAACTTCCTGTCTGAAATAAATAACTATCGACGTTGCATTGTGGGAAAAATAAATAAATATATATATAAAAGCCAAGTCTAACTAATATAAGCCATTTAATGTGACGTTACCTGCTGGGGAAAGGACATCTTGTCGATGTTGGATTTACTTTTTGGATTTGCCAATTAAGGACTTTGCCTTTTCTAGATTTTTATACTAAACTAGATTGTATAATCATTACGTGATGTCAACCATTCGTGAGTTAACTGGAACTGAAACCCTTTTTAATAAGTTTATTCTCTGTGTTATCTTTTAATATGTCACATATTCCGATGCTGTTTCACCCACCTCCATGCTACCCCCCACAGTTTCACTCCACTTAGTCTGCTTTCCCTTCAACACTATTTCACCCCCCTTATCACTTTCTCCATACTCACCCCCCTCCACACAGTTTCACTCCACTTAGTGTTGAGGGGAAGCAGACTATTTCACCCCCTTTTCACTTTCTCCATACTCAACACCCCCCACAGTTTCACTTCTCTTAGTATGCTTTTCCCCCTCAACATTATTTCCCCCCTTTTCACCCACTTCATTCTACCCCTTACCACCATTTCACTCCACTTAATTTGCTTTCCCCCTTAACACTATTTCACCCCTTCCATATTCACCCTCTACAGTTTCACTCCACTTAGTTCACTTTCCCTCTCAGCACAATTTTGGCCCCTTTTCACTCCTTCCATACTCCCCCTCCCAGTTTCCCTTTAGTTAGTCCACTTCCCACTTAACACTATTTTACCACCTTCATACTCACCCTCCCCCACTTTTTCACTCCACTTAGTCTGCTTCCCCTCAACACTATTTTACCCCCTTTTCATCCTACTATACTTACCCCCACAGTTTCATTCCACTTAGTCCGCCTTCTCCCCTGGTACCATTTCATTACCCTTTTTCATTTACGCACCTGCCGCCACTTCTATTAATGTAAATAACTTTTCAAACCAATATCTCCAGTTCTATATCTCACTCACATACACACACACACAAAATCTTCAAAAGAGGTTTTTATTTAGTTTGACTTATTTGCCTATGTTGAACGTTTCAGTTGTTAAATATGAAAACCTCGCACCTTCATCATGAAGTTTAAATTGTTAGATGAAATTTAAACAAAAAAAAAAACACATTCAAATTAACAAAAATCAACAATTCCAATATCTTGATGAATGTTTAATGTTTTCATACTTAAAAACTGAAAATGTTAAGCACATTTGTAAATATTTCCAACCATGAATAAATGCTACCTCGGTGTAGTAGCTATCTAAAAAGGAGCCTTCAGGTTGCCAACTTTACTTGCTTATTATTTATTTTCAGAATTTGTAAGAAACTTTACACAGAATAGTACAAAGATTATGTCAATATGATTTTTTTCCTCAATCAACACATCACTATATATTCATTTCTTTTGTCAGTTGTTTGAAGTTTTATGGCATATCAACCATTGTTGGTTATTTAATGCCAAATCCTTTTTATACATATATATTAAATATATATGATTTGGTTTGGTTTTATGGCATATCAACCATTGTAGGTTATTTAATGCCTAATCCCATATATATATATATATATATATTATCTAAACATGTTTTGTAGATAACATTTTTAAACAAGCTTGAGCTCATTTTTTGCACACAGTTAAATGGTTTAGTGCAAAGAGAAATTCAAACCGCCCTGCCCAGTATCTGAACTTGGATCACCAGTTCCATTTTCTATGATAAATCCATTGTTAAACATGTTTCCATCCCCTATTTTGAATGGTTAGAGCAGTGGTTGTCACTTCTTGGTCACATTACTCCCCTTGTGATCCCAGGTTTCATCACTTCCTGCCTCATTTTGAATCGTCGGTAATTTTTTCATTATATGTGTAACAACAAAAATGCCTCTCGCCGAGCCAAATGCCTCCAATTTGAAAATCGTCCATCTAATGATTCGACGAATCCTCTTAAGATGAGCCCAACCTCTTAAAAATCAACCCTGTTAACTTACCTTGGTATCTGTTTTGAAAATATTTTCTAATTACATCTGAAAAGATAATAAACCTTCAAGTCTACTTGTCTTTGTTTTTATGTTTAGTTTTCCTTATTCAAGAACGGGAATGTTGACTTACAATGTTTTGTGTTGGGACAGTAAAATTTTTTCTCAAATATGCAAGACCTTGCTGTTTTTAACAATCCTCTTAAATGTCCTTTACACAGCAATATTTTAATTTTTTATTGTTCGTGTGTTGTTTATTTATTAGTTTTATCATTATTATCTCTTAGCACATATTGCTTTTTTTTTCTTTTTTTTTTTTTTTTTTTTCAGTGAGTACATTCAGAGTTAATATCAATTATCAAGTTTGTTAGTGAGCCAGGTAGTTGAATTGACAACTAAATCAAATCTCTGTGTGTGTTTTGTTTTTTCTCTAAGGTATAAAAAAATAAATTAAAATGTTTTTGTGTGTTGGTGTCTGCCTGTCTCATCTAAAATCCTTATACCCACACTTGAACGATAATAAATAATTTCTTAAGTAATCTGTCGTTTCTCTCTTTAAACATGGGTGAAATTTGTTTATGTCAACTCAAGTGACGTCATTTGTCATTTGGTGCTTACACAGAGCAAATTGGGGGTTATTAAACAAAATAATTAAAAATAAATATATATAATGTCCTTTACTAGATATGTACTTCCTTTTTGAAGTTTTATATATATATATATATATATATATATATGGTAATTGAAAAGTAATTCCTTATTCTAAAATTTATTAACTATAATTTTGACAAGAAATGAATATTAAAAGCATATCGCACTGACTTATATTCATAATTCAATATGGCTGCGAGCATTTGCTGTTAGTTTCTCAAACTGCCTGGAAACCACATCAACTGATTTCACCAGGAATTCTTGTTAGATGGAAAACCTAACTTCTCATATATGCTATTCAAGTTCTTCCAAAGGTGTTAATTTGATAGAGTAGACTTGCTCTTTTTAACCAACCTCCAAAGAAAAAAGTTGCATGTTAAGTCAAGGCTCCTGCTACTATGTCGAAGTAGTCTGTGTCCACACTAAACAGCAGCATTCTGAAACTAGTAGATAAGTTCACCTACCTAGGGAGCAGTGTCTCATCAACCGAGACAGACATCAACACGTGACTAGCAAAGGCATAGACAGCTATCAATAGACTTTTGGTCTTATGGAAGTCAGATCTGACTGATAAAATAAAGCACAGTTTCTTCCAAGCAGTGATCGTGTCGATACTGCTATATGGATGCACCACTTGGATGCTAACTAAACGAACAGAGAAAAAGCTTGACAGCAATTACACAAGAATGTTGCGAGCAATATTGAACAAGTCCTGGAGACAGCACCCCACAAAGCAGCAATTATACGGCCACCTACCACCCATCATGAAAACTATCAAAATTGGATGCCCCAGACACGCGGGGCACTGCTGAAGAAGTGATGTACTCCTGTGGACCCCTACACATGGATGAACAAAGGCAGGACATCCAGCTCAAACCTACATACAGCAGCTCTGTGCCAATATGGGATGTAGCCCTGAGGATCTGCCGAAAGCAATGGACGATAAGGAGGTGTGGTGAGACAGGGTCAGGAATATCCGTGCTGATAGCGCGACATAATGATGAAGTCAAGGCTTCTGGCTGGCCACTTCTGCAGATCATGATGACCATCCATTTTCTTGGGAAGTAGACATTGAGCTGATGTCAAACAACAATGTGGAGGAGTGTAATTTTGCATAAAAATCAAATCTTCAATATTCTGATCATCATCATGTTGTGCCATCAGCATGGATATCTCTGACCCTCTCTATCGTCTACTGCTTCCAGTAGGTCTTCAGGGCTACATCCTGTATCGGCACAGAGCTGCTGTATGTATGTTCTAGCTGGTCACCCTGCCTTTGCTCGGCCATGTGAAGGGGTCCACATATTCTCTTAAGTACTGATAACTGGCCTGATATCATCTTGTAGTATAGTGAAGTACCTTTTGGCAATCAGGGTATCACAAATAGGGAATTAATTTTTAATCAGCTGTTGTGTGGGTGTGTGTGTAATATATATATGATGGATTCTCCTGTTAATTTTGACATGAGGGTCACAACAGTACATTGGACTACTCACAGAAAAGATTTTTTTATAGTGGTGAAGGCTTGTTCAAGACCAGCCACACTTTTTGGGGATGCTGATTGCAGTGCTTCGGTGCAAATGTTTGCCACAGGTGACAAGGGAGCCAGAATGATAGGTTGAATGCACATCCCTCTTTGAGCCAAAAGGCTTGCAGATCATTGTCAAATAAAGTCAGACACTTAAGGCAGTACGTATCACTCAAGAGGACCATCTCGAAATAAGGGCTTGGGTTTAAAAGTTGTGTGTGCCAGATGGCTGTTGAGCAAAAGCTTCCTCTGCCCTTTTGATATGTCTTGTTTTTTGTCCAGCAGGGTGTCTAGCCGCCCTCCTCACCAGAAAAACTTGGTGTGGTGATTGGTTTAGTTGCCGATGACCTGACTATGAAACAGGTAGTACTAGGTTATATAGTACCAGTAGTGCCTTGTGCGACCTGACACACATGCACACACAAGTTAGATGACTGTAGTTGAGGGCGACCCTAAGGCTCCTTTATCAATAGCTACTACAATAAGGTGTAGGTTTGCCCACTTACCCTTGATCTGTAACTTATAATGCTGTGTTAAGCAAGGAAGTATCAAGTACCTTTTTTTATTCTTTTTTTTCTTTGGTATGACTTGACCTGGAATTGAACCCCTGTCTCCTGGGCCATTAGCAAACACTCTAATCATTATGTCAATGGGCTGATTATATGAATGACCCTTGTGTGTGTGTGTGTGTGTGTATTCATTCATTTTTTTCTAAATACACACACACACACACACCAGGGTCATTTAATAAATATTTTGGGGGTTTTTATTTTATTTTTTGTTTTTCCTATAAATATTAACTCTGCTTTGTCTGGAATTGGTTTATTGCAAAAATCACTTGAATCTTACAAAAATGTTTTGAGGCTCTTCAAGATGGCCGCAAATCAAATACTTCTCCTGGTTTGAACAGAGGTCTGTCATGAAATTTTTCGTGGCTAACAAGTGCAAGCCATGTGAAATTTACAGAAGAATGTGTAATATATACAAAGAATCGTATTTTTGTCAAAAAGGTTGTTTTTTTTTTTTTTTTTTTTTTTTTTTTTTAAAGAAATAGGCTAAACATAAGTATGATAGTCCGATTGAAGGATAATGGAATTTAAAAATTTTTTTTTCCTTCTAATTTCTCCTGAACCATGAAGTCATTCGTTGCATTGTGCTGGAAATATTTACTATTTATCATTCATTTTAACATCTGATTATTGTATGCCTAGTTGATACATAAAACTTTTAGGAACGAGACTATTATAAAAAGAGGTGAGATTTTTCTTTTAGATTTTATCCTGTTCTGCTGACCAGTATGTGAACACTCTTTGATTTACCAAACTTATTGAAATAATTTATTCTCACCTATTCATTTATATATATATATATATATATATATATATATATATATATATATATATATATATAATAGGTGAGAATAAATTATTTTATATATAATGGTGTGCTGCTGGCATGGATTTTCTTGACCCTTTCTCACCACTCAATCCCATTGTCCATCACTTTTAGCAGGTCTTCCATGTTACATCCCGTATCAGTACAGAGCTGTTGTAGATAGGTTCTAGCTGGTCGCCCTACCCTTGCTCGTTCATGTGAAGGGGTCCACTGGAGTACATCGCTTATGAGCTCACCCTTACTTTTCTAGCAGTGTCCCACATGTCTTGCTCATTTAGTTTGGCTGGTTTTTGAGATTGGAGGTAGGTGGCTGTACAGCTGCATTTTTGTGGGACACTGCTTCCAGGACTTGTTCAATACAGCTTTTCGCATTCTTGTGCAATTGCCATCGAGCTTTCTCTCCATACATTTAGTAAGTGTCCATGTGGTGCATCCATACAGCAGTATTGACACGACCACTGCTGCGAAAAAATACTGCACTTTATTTCATCTGAGAGGATGGAAATTTGAGTTAATAGAAAAATTTCTCAGATGGTCCTAATCTTTTTAAATACAATAGTCAGCCATTGGCGACCGCTTGTTTGATTACTATATATTCTGGAAAAGTTATTCCAATGACCATTACTGTCTTGTACAAAGCTAGGTACAGGCAATGTCTGGCCATATTAGAGGCCATAGCTCTAGCTTGTGCAGGGAGAGAAGATAATTAGACAACCTTTGTCCGTTTAGGAAACTCGGTGAGAGTCTTGAAAGCTGAGGTTTTTTGGGGGTTTGTTTTTTTTTTTTAATTTTTGATTTTATTTATTTACTTATTTTTTCTATGTACGAAATATTCTCATTTGGGTAATCAATTTTACTTTTTATTCATTTGCCGCAGTAATTTTTGACAACGTGCTGGATATGTTATATTCTCACATAATAAATATGCTTATATACACATATACATGTTCATGCAGGATACATACTGACGCAATGAATAACGACGAGCGAAGACTTCTTTAAAAAAAATATACCTCTTCTTTATTTTAAAGGTTTGTGTGTGAGACGGAGTTGGAGACCAAACATAACTGCAACATATTGACCCCCACTCTTATGGCCACCAGCGTTGTCTTTCTTGTTCTCTTGATGCTCAACCAGAGGCCCAGCTTTCTACTGAGTGCTGGCTTTCTCTACCACATCTTGTCTTCTAACTTATCTAATCTCCAACTGCCATCTTCTCTTCAACTGTCTGACTTCCTGTTTTCACCGAATTATATAATAGTTCAATCGCCCACTCAATATTTGGAATGGCCTGTTTGATCGTCATCAAGCGGAAATAACTGTCATGCAGTTCACAGGTCACTCTCTTCCAGTGCATCAGTCTATGAGTGTACCATGGGAATTTTACCTTGTCCCATTTTGTTAACCAAGTCCCCCTACACGATTTCTCCTCATAAGTGCCATCAGAATGTGTCACTTCCATCCGGTGCATCACTTTGGAATGGCATATTTGGCCGGGTTGAAGGTCAATATATAACAGATAAAAAAGGTCTCTTTAGTTTCATTCTATATTTTAAGATACAATAAAATGATTCCCCTATTTTATTTATATATAGTTGTTCAAAAAGTGTTAAGGCCCACCTAGATTTCATATTTGTTACATATCTCTCACCTTTGTAGAAATTAAAACAGAAATTTTAATCAGTTTTATAAGTAGTACTGTGCTACCACCACAAAAAAAGGTTCAGCTATGGCTCCTCTTTTTGGTTGATGCTTAGAACTTTTGAAATGACCTCTTTTCTATAATATATATATATATATATATAAATAATGTGTATGTTTCATAGCATGGCTGCTTATCTACAACTACTGGTTTCATGCTATTTTTATACGGCAATCATCACAGATATTGAGCCCTCTCCAAATTATACCGCATTTGGTCTGCCACTAACCCACCAAATGTGTATATATGCGTGTGTGATATATATATAGTCATCCATAGACAGACTGTTTCGTTCTATCAGAACTCTTCAGTGTGGCTAGACACGTAGGACGCTCGAAGCTGAGATCGAAACCCATCCAACTTTACGTTAGACTAAGTCTCAGACCGCTCGGCCAACAAACGTACCACATTAGCTAAGGGAATTTTTAAGGTCTTAATTCGCAACAGCAGAAGCAGCGTCTGTTTGTTTACATTTTTATACCCTATCGGCTACCAGAGTGCTCAATTCTTTCGAAGAGCTTTGCATTATGCGAGCGGCGGCTGAAAATTCCTTCGCCAGAGTGCTCAACCCCCATGGGGAGCGTATATTGTCATCCATAGACAGATTCGTTCTATCAGAACTCTTCAGTGTGGCTAGACATATAGGATGCTCGAAGCCGGGATCGAAACAGTGGGGGGAAACAAATATTCATATATATGAAAATTTTTATCTTTTAACTTTCAAACATCTCCTGAACAAAATTTTCATATACATTTACTGTATAAGGATATATTCTACTATATGTGTGTGTAATATATATATATATATAAACTTAGGTTACAATTGATTTTACAGAAATTAATGCCATTTATTCATTTTCATGAGTGAAAAAAGTAATTGTACAGTACAAAAAATAACACATTATCTTCATTTAATACTTTGTAGAATACCCTTTATTCATTTCAACAGCCACTGATCTCTTCCTGTAGTTCTTAATTAATTTCTTACAATTATTAGTAGGTATTTTGTACCGTTCTTCCTGGCATATTGTCTTCAGATTATTGATCTTTGCTGGTGCTCTTTTTCAGGTTTGAATTTTAAAAAATCGCCACAAGTTCCCAACTGGATTCAAATCCGGGGACTGACTTGGTCATTGCAAAACATTAACATTATTTTTAGACAACCACTTCTTCAAAGATTTTAGCTGTATGCTTGGGATCATTATCCTGCTGGAAAATGTAATGAGAAAGTAGCTCAAGACTCATAATAGAAGACATCAAATTTTCTTTCTTTACTTTTGGGGGTTCATTTTACCATCTATTACTGATATTTTATCCACACCTTTCACTGAAAAACACCCCCCAATCATTGTACTGCTACTGCCAAATTTGACAGTTGGTATCATGTTCTTTGGTAAGTAGGCTTCGCCATCTTTCCTCCACACATGATTTCGATAATTATGACCAAACAACTCAATTTTAGTTTCACCTGTCCATAATACTCTTTCCCAAAATGAATTTTCCTTTTCCTTATGCTGTCTTAGAAATTTCAACCTTGCATCTCTGTCGTTTCAATAGGAGAGGAATTTTCTTTGGTCTCCGTGACTTTAGACTATTCCTCAGCATTTCATTAATTATTGTTCATTTGGTTACACGACATCCTAATGAATGCAAATCTGTCTACAGCTCTTTACGTGTAACCATTGAATTTAGGTTAATCAGGTGTCCTACTTTTCTTGATAATCTTGGAGCACCTGTTCTTTTTTTTTTTTTTTTTTCAACTGCGTTACGGCTTTTAAGCCTTGCAATGAATAAACTTATAGTAAAAGGAATATTCAGGTTGCTTGAGATATTTCTATAACTTTCTCCATCTTTCCAAAGCTTAACAATCAGTACTTTTTGTGAATTACTCAATTCTTTACCTCTTGCCATGATCTGAACCTTCTCGTACAACAAGCAATTGCAATAAGTTCCGGTTAGGATTTTAAGACAAACCATACTTACTGATAGCATTATCGGAACATTCTAGAAGGCTAACTATGGGTACTGATAGCATTATTGGTGGAACAATCAAAAAAATATTGCAACAATGTTGTACTGTGTGATTACTTTTTTTCACTCATGAAAA
Organism: Sepioteuthis lessoniana; assembly: GCA_963585895.1. Taxonomy (NCBI): domain Eukaryota; kingdom Metazoa; phylum Mollusca; class Cephalopoda; order Myopsida; family Loliginidae; genus Sepioteuthis; species Sepioteuthis lessoniana. Next base: position 45,025 of record CAUZXS010001408.1, on the reverse strand, counting down.
TGAATAAATGGCATTAATTTCTGTAAAATTAATTGTAACCTAAGTTTATAAACACATATTAGTAGAATATATCCTTATACATTAAATGTATATGAAGATTTTGTTCAGGCTATGTTTGAAAGATAAAAAATTAAAAATTTCTTATGTACAAATATTTTTTTCACCCCACTGTGTGTGTGTGTGTGTGTGTGTATATATATATATATATATACACACATATGTGTGTATATATATATATATATATATACACACATATGTGTATAAAGGTTTGTCTTTCATATAATGTGTGTGTGTGTGTGTGTGTATATATATATATATATATATATATATATATATATATATACACACACACACACATTATATGAAAGACAAACCTTTAAAAATTACTCATATTTTTTGTCCTAATATTTATTTCAGCAGACTATATTTTTAAAAATATTAAATCTGCATCTTCAGAAAAAGAAATATTGAGAAATTTTTAATGAAGATTTTAAAAAACATGCAAAATTCCAGCTAACCTGTCTCCCTAACCAAATTTCATTTTTTTTTTTTTTCTACATGTAAAGACTTGACCATTTGTTTTTCCTGTCTGGCTGACAAATGAAATTCAATTCCTGTATCAAGATGTACCAATTTTTGACTTCTCTTTATTTTTCACCCCTTTTTTTTTTCATGTAATCAACCAAAGTGTAGGGGAGAGCGCTACTCCTTTCCTTGGATTGCTTCATTTTACCCTTGATACGTACCTTATATTACAGAATGTTAAGCAAGGAGGTATCAAGTACCATTTTTAAAGTCTTTGGTATAACGCGAACTGGCTCATTGGCCTAGTGGGTAGAGTGTTCACCTATGGTCGGCGAAACATGGGTTCAATCCCAGATCGAGTCATACCAAAGACTTTAAAAATGGTACTTGATGCTTCCTTGCTTAACATTCAGCAATATAAGGTACATATCAAGGGTAAACTGGATTAATCCAGGGAAAGGAGTAGTGCCCTCCCCTACACCTCAGTGTAATAGCTATTGAAAAGGGAGCCCTCTGGTCACCCTCGACTAGGGTTGCCAACTTACTTTTTTCGTGTAATGGCCAACAAATTATATATATATATATATATATATATATATATCCTCTTGTTTTCCACATTTGGTCACAGTACCTTTCCTTTTTAGGCGCCTCTGGTGGTGTAATGGTTAGCAAGCTCGACTAGCAAACCTACATGAGTGAGTTCGAGTCTCATTGGGTGCCCCTTTCATATGGCCTTGTGCCACATCTAAGCAAAAAGCTTAGTAAATTTCCACAATACCTTTCCTTTTTTCTTTTGATCTTACCTTTCTTATGTTGACCAGAACCACTTGACAATTTCATCTTTCTGTGGCGGTCTTCCAAGGGGGCGTTTCTGGTCTCTTGGATACCACTTCAGTCCATTTGTTGTCCGTTTACCTTGTGATATATCTGGCACATTGAAGGCAACCAGAATGCTCCCTTTTCAATAGCTACTACACCGAGGTGTAGGGGAGGGCACTACTCCTTTCCTTGAATTGCTCCATTTTACCCTTGATACATAACTTAAGGAGGTATCAAATACTATTTCTAAAGTCTTTGGTATGATGCGACCTAGGATTGAATCAAGGTCTCCCGGACCATTGGCCTCGTGGGTAGAGTGTTTGCCAATGTGCAGGTTACCAGAACAGATATTTTTTTTCCAGTCTGTGTTCATTGTATATTCAGCCATGTTTTTTCATCTTGGCAGCTCAACTAAACAGCGGGGAAAAGCAAATGGTCAATCAAAAAGAATATATTGTGCATTTGAAGAGATTCGGGTCATGTCCAGCTTTGCTTTGAGCAATATCTTTTATTGTGATAACTTGTTCTCTGCAAGATTTCTTCATTGATAACTTGGCACACATTTACCACCTCTACTAAGTGGACATACTCTTTTTGCCTCCTACCACTATACAGCCTTGTGGCATATCTCCTGAACACACAAGTAAGTTGGCCGACCGTAGTCAAGGGTGACCTGAAGGCTCCCTTTTCAATAGCTACTACACAAAGGTGTAGAGGAGAGCATGTTCCATTTACCTTTGATCTGTACCTGAGTGTTAAGCAAGCATCAGGTATCATATTCCTTTTTTTTTTCTTTGGTGTGACTTGACCTGGAATTGAACCCTGGTCTTTTGGAACATTGGTAGCAGACTGGGGTTATATGACACCTTAATTGTTCTTCTATAATATGCATTTTTCTGCAGATTTTTAAGTCTAAAAGTGATGGTGGTGGGGATATTAACCATGAGAAGTAAATCTAAATATTACCCTCTTTTTTTTTTTTTTTTTTTTTTTTTTTTTTTCCCCAAACTGACATATTTGGAACTGCATGACCGAAAGTAAGTTATATCTATGGTCCAAACCAACTACACTCTGTGTAATAAACGCTTTTTTTTTTTTTTTTTTTTTTTCCTTGTACTAACCAGGCCATTGGCATAATGGTTAGAGTGTTCACCAATGTTCACACACACATGTATGTATGTATAGTATTCACCAATGGTCTGGGAGACCTGGGTTCAATCTCAGGTAGAGTCATACCAAAGACTCAAAAAATGGTACTTGATGCTGCCTTGCTTAGCACTCAGCACTATAAGGTAAGGATCAAGAGAAAAGTGGGGCAATCCAGGGAATGGAGTAGCGCCCTCCTCTACACCTCGTGCGGTAGCTATTGAAAGAGGAGCCTTCAAGTCGCCCTTGACTACAGTTGCCAACTTTACTTTTACTTACTGCTAAGAAATAGTAACTGGTATATATGTTTAGTTATAATTTCTTTTCCTTTTTTTTATTGTGAACTTATGTTTGCTCAAGGTTTGTTAGGTTTTGACGTAAACATGTCCTTCTTTTTGCTCTTTGTATAAATTTTGTTTTTCGAAACATTATATAAACCACTTTTAAAAAAAATTTTTTTTTTTTTAGTCTTTACAAACAGGATAAAAAGTTGAACAAGTGTTAAATTTGATATAAACTTAGCTGTTACAAATTCCAGAAAATCAATGTGCATTATATACAGGAGTCCCCCCCCCCAACAAAAAAAAAATTTTGTAACTGAAAGTTAGGGGTGTGTATTATACACAAATGCTTGTTATACAGAGTGTCTCAATATACATGGGACCCATGTGACTGCTAATAACTCTACTGATAATGTGTTCTTTTTTGTTTCAGATTTGAAAATAGTATAACAACTATTAATCCTCGATCACAACACCTTGAATAAAAGAGGAAAAAATATTTTGTGTCACTATTTATTTGGATACAAAATGTTTTAAAGCTATCCCAAAATAGATGTAACCAATTTATATGATAAAAATGTATTACTGAGACAAGAAACTAAAAAAAAAAAAAAGATTGTATGTCCTGGAAGCTGATATAGTAACAATTAAAAAAAAGCAACATTGATTTGTTGTCTATAGCTCAAAAGATGTATTTTTTACAGGACATGTTCCAAATGCACTTGTTTCAGTAATAATTCATTATCATATTAATAGGTTGCATCTATTTTGAGACTGCCTGTACATGACTAATCTTTTTGATTTTAATTAAACAGGGTTTTCATAAAAGACCTACTTTATTTTATTTTTTTTTTTTTTTAAATTTCAGGTATCAATATGAATCATGATCATCATTCCCATAATATGCCGGCCCCACCTCCGGATTCCTCAAATCCGGCTCCTCCCATGAATATGGGTAGCATGTCGATGGATATGGATAATAGTACCATGATGAAAGTAAGTTAATTTTTTTTTAAATTTATATAAATTAGATAAAATCATTTGAATCAACCAATAAAACCTTGTACTGAAGGATAATGGTGTTTTTTTTTAACATTCTTAACTAGTTGGGACCTTAGTTTTGTCAGGAAAAAAAGTTCTTGTGGAGAAAAAAGTGTGTTGGGGGGGAGGGCCCCTAAGTTAATTTTTTTTTCTTTTATTCTAGGGATTGATAGACTATAAACGAATTGATGGAAAATGTAGTATTGGCATAGCCTATCTATTTGTTGGGTGAAAATGGTTTTATGATTCAAATGTCTTTGCTTGCCCAGTTGGCAGGGGCTGTAGCATACACCGACTGCTTCTCGACAAAGAGGTAAGACCCCCAAAACGAGTGTCCTGGATATGACACTAAACAATCTGAAGGTGAGGTTCCAGCAACGCTCGAGATTTGGGGAATGTGGAGTACCCCTTCAGTGCCATCGCTCCCAGGTCTACTATGGCCTGGAGTGGTAGCACCTGATAAGGGTCTTATCTATGGGGTAAATAGAACTAAACGGTGGTTGGAGTTGACTATTTACTGTTCTTTGCATTTAAACTGGGTATTTATGCTGAACTGAATTGTTTAAAATAGAACTGTTTTGATATTAAAACTGCGTACTTATGCTAAACTGAATTGCTTGAAATAGAACTGTTTTGACGTCTAAACTGTGTACTCATGCTAGACTGAATTATCTGAAATTAAAGTGTTTTGACATTTAACTCTGTGTATAGCCCAGTCGACTGGGGCTGTAGAATACACCAACTGCATCTCTGCAGAGGGGTAAGACATCCCTAACGAGTATCCTGGATATGACACTAAACAATCTGATGGTGAGGTTCCAGCAATACTGGAGTTTTGGGGAATGCGAAGTACCTCTTTATTGCCATTGCTCCCAGGTCCACTCTGGCCCAGCAAGGTAGCACCTAATAGGGCCCTATCTATGGGTTAAATAGAACTAATGGCATACTTATGCTAAACTGAATAGTTTGAAATAGAAATGTTTTTGACATTTTAAACTATGTGCTTATGCTAAACTGAATTGTTTGAAATTGAACTGTTTTTGACATTAAAACTGTACTTACACTAAACTGCATTGTTATAGATAACTGTTTGAATAAACTGAATAGTTTGAAATAGAAATGTTTTTGACAATTAAACTGTGTCCTCATGCTAAACTGAATTGTTTTAAAATGGTTGATATGCCATAAAACCCAACCAAACCAAATCATATATATTTAATATATATGTATAAAGAGGATTTGGCATTAAATAACCTACACTGGTTGATATGCCATAAAACCAAACCAAACCAAACCAAATCCTATATATCTAGTATATATATATTATTTCATTTAATTGTTTCATTTATTTTGCTGCCTAAGTCGGCATCAATTTTTTAAAAATATAAGTAGTTTGAAACGTTTTGAATTTTGCTTATGAATTTTTTACTTTTAATTTGTCTGTGTATGTGTTGAAAGTAAAAGAAAATTCCGACTATTAGTGAGAAAAAAAAGTTTATGTACATGTTACATATATGTGTGTGTGTAAGCAGTGTCGCATCAACCGAAAAGGATATCGACACAAGATTAACGAAAGCATGGACAGCTATCAATAGGCTATCGATTATATAGAAATCAGACCTAACCGATAAAATGAAATGCAGTTTCTTCCAGGCAGTGGTTGCATCGATACTGCTATATGGATGCACTACATGGACTTTAACAAAACGGCTGGAGAAGAAGCTAGACGGCAATCTTGAACAAGTTCTGGCGGCAACACCCCACAAGACACCAACTGTACAGCCACCTGCCTCCTATCACGAAAACTATCCAAGTTAGACGAACCAGACATGCAGGACACTGCTGGAGAAGCAGGAACGAACTCACAAGTGATGTACTCTTATGGACCCGCACACATGGCCGTGCAAAAGCAGGACGACCAACACGAACATACATTTAGCAACTGTGAGGATACGGGATAATGTCCTGAAGACTTGCCTAGGGCGATGAATGATAGGGAAAAGTGGCGAGAGAGGGTGAGGGATATCCATGCTACCAGCACGACATGATGATATATATAATTCAGTCCAGTTAAACCAGAGTCGGGAATAATTCCATCGGAATTTTCTTAAAGAGATATATATATATATATATATATATATATATATATATATATATATATAAGTGCTTCAAGAATGTTAAAAAAAATGTGTGTGTGTGTATATATATATATATATATATATATATATATACGCACACACACATAAACTTTTTTTTTTTTTTTTAAGGTGGGAAACTTAACATTCTTGAAGCACTTATCATTAAATCTTTGGATTGGGAACTGGAATTTTTTAATGATTTACAAACTAATACATATGTTCAGACCAGGAAAGAAATACACGCACATAAACACACATCCATCCTACAACCTTCTCCCTCCCTTGACTCTTTATTTTTTGCACTCATTACAACAAGATGAAGCTTTGTACTTTGTTAGTCAGTTTTACTACTGAGATTGTTCTGAGGAAATCTTTTTTTTCCTGGATTAAGACATTTCACAGATCTCATATGAATTGTATTGGGGAAGTGAATTGTATATAGCAGATGAAAGCAGTTTTGTAAATCTTTAATTAAAATCTTAAAAAAAAATCTCACCTAAGTGCAAATATAAAATTCTCAGCCTCATGCCATTATTAAGGGAGTGGTGAAATAATTTTATAACCATTAATGTATGATTGTGTGTGATATATAGTTGTTGTTGTAGGTCCAAAGAGAGAATAAAAATATTTTTAAATAGGTAGGTCCATGAAGAAATTTGTATTTTTGGAATTTATTTATCTAAATTAAAAAAATACAAATCTCTTTGTGGACCTACCTATTTTAGAATATATAAAAACCCTATTAATCAGAAAACCTTTACTCTGACAAATGCATTGTTGGTTTTAATGGGTTTAACAATTTATGTACACGTATTAGTGATCTCATCAAACCAAACATACATTTTAACATAAAATAGAGAACACTGAGCCCGAATACATTTAACACATTTTACATTTATGCCAACAAACATATATATACTACTGCTTACATAAATACAGAGTCAACAAAGTTCACGAACTCACCAACTGGTTGAATGTCATTTTTCTCCTCTTTGTTGAGGGTCATAAAAAAAACCTTCTGCCCCAGACAAGACCCAGTAACTGACTGCCAGGGGCAGCTTACTCCTTTTTCGGTGTCCCTTATTTTTGTGTCCCCCCCCCAAATACGGAGTATCTGAAATTGAGCGTCATGAGGGAAACCACCTTTTTATATTTCTTTTTTATTTATTTATTTTGAGACAAAGTTCCTTAAATGAGCAGGCCATCTTACCTGTCTGCCCGAAAGTGTTTTTTTTTTCTTTAGGGCGTTTTTCTAGAGTCAATTCCACTGGTATCCAGGGTGAGGGTGCTACTCCTAGGTAAGCATCCTCCAGTGTTGCAGGTTTTAGTCTGTCGATGGAGATGTTTTGTTCTTCATCCTTAATGAGAACGCTGAAGAACTTGTTGCATTTTGTAACTTTAAAGGGGCCGCGATACGGTGGTAGCAGGGAATGCGACCTAGCTGTATCTCGAACAAATACTTGCATGCATTTCTGTAGAGCCTTTGGTACATATGTTTTAATGCTCTTGTTTTCTCCTGAAGGGGAATATGCCATCTTGGCCATATTTTTGGCAAGTCTATCTACAAATGATGTAACATCCCACACTTTCTGAGGTACTATTTACCAACCCCTCCGCTCGGGCAGGATATGACACAAGGTCAATTTTTAAGCGGAGTTTAACAGGTTTGAATTCAGAGTTTTCCTTCTCCTAGACTAGTTGCCTCACCAAGGCTGAAGAACCTAGTCCGTCCTACTATTTACCCATAGCTGGAGGGAGAATAAGGGGGTTCATACCTTTCCCAAGGGTATTTGTCCGAAAGTGAACATAATAGCGCGACTGGAGTACGAACTCGCGTACTACGATTCCGCAGTTCATCGCTTTAACCATTACACCACGAGGACACCCCAAGGACACCACTTTCTGAGGTGCGTCGCAAAAGTATTGCGCTGGTAGGCGCAAAGTGGTACCGTACAGCGCTTCTGCTGCTGAGCAATCCATATCCCTCTTTACTACGGTGCACAGTCCCAACAATATTAGTGGAAGATGTTCTAACCACTTTGCCTTGCTGGTAAGCACCGCACGTAAAGAGGCCTTTAGGCTACGGTGTAATCGCTTGACTGCACTGTTTGCTTGTGGATGATATGCAGTAGTGTGGTGCCCAAAAGTGCTGATAGTTTATGGAAGAGTTCTGACTCGAACTGACGACCTCTATCTGTCGTTACCCGCTCCGGGACACCAAATCTCGCTACCCATCCGGCAAGGAATGTTCTGGCTGTTGTGTATGCCGTCATACCTGGCATCGGTAGTGCTTCAAACCACCACGAAAATCTGTCAGTACAGGTCAACAAATAGCATTGACCCTCACATGTGGGGAATGGACCGGTGATGTCAATGTGTATGTGCTTAAATCTTTCGTCAGGCACTGGAAATGTGCCTGGAGGTGCACGTGTATGTCGGCCAACCTTGGCCTTTTGGCACTTCACACACATCTTCGTCCACTTTCTCACGTCTATTTTCATCTTTGGCCAGACATACCGGTTGGTCATCAAGCGTATTGATGCATTTGCACCGGGGTGTGATAATCCGTGCACTGCATTGAATATATCTTTCCGTAAGGATGCTGGGACATATGGGCGCAGTTTGTCTGTGCTGATGTCGCATACTATTTTCTTGTGACTGGCCGGGTGAGTAATTTTCACCAACAGTAATGATGTCTCATTATTCTGCAGAAGATTTTGCAGGAGCTCATCTTTTTCTTGTTCTCCGTCTAATGTGTTGGCATCAACGGAAGGTCCCAACGTGAACGAATTTATTCCACATGACAAGGTGTCTGCTGGGGTGTTGTCTTTTCCTTTGACATGCCTGATATCCGATGTGAACTGGAGTATGTAGTCCATCTGTCGAATCTCTCAGGGAGAGCATTTATCCGAAGAAGATTGTAAGGCGCCTAGTAGAGGCTTGTGGTCTGTAAGAATATAAAACTGCAGCCCTTCTAGGAGTTGACGAAAATGTCACACTGCCGAGAATGAGGCTAACAATTCTCTGGAAAACGTGCTGTAGCATGTTTCTGCGTCTGTCAATTTTCTGGAGAAGAAAGAAATAGGTCGCCAGTGATTGCATTTCTGCTGCAGGACGACTCCAACCATCGGGTTGAATGTGAGATAACTTGGTGGTGTCTTCCAACATGGCCTTCACCGTGTTGAATGCCATTACTGCATTCTCTGACAATGCAATGTCGCAGTTCTTCACATTTGTTAACATACCTGTCAATGGCAAAAGTATTTGGGCACAGTGAGGGAGGAACCTACGGTAAAAATTTACAAGTCCTAAAAATTGACGTAACTGTCTCATTGTAGCAGGAATAGGAAAATCTCAGATAGACTTAACCGTCTCCGGCGATGGGGAAATTCCCCTCTCTGAAATATGGTGTCCCAAAAATATAACTTCGGATTGACCAAAGGTACACTTCAATGGGTTTAAAACCACACCATATTGTTTCAGGCGTTCAAACACTTGACGCATATGGTCTATGTGTTCCTGCATATTTTTGCTAGCAATGAGGACATCGTCTATATATGCACACACGAACGGCAAATCGCGCAAAACCTAGTCTATAAAACTTTGGAATATCTGTGCTGCATTCCGCAACCCAAATGGAACACATACAAATTCAAACATTCCAAACGGCATAGTAATGGCCGTTTTGGGAATGTGATCAGGCTCCACTGGTATTTGGTGGTATGCCCGAATTAGATCTAATTTCGTGAAAATCTTATTATTCTGGGGTTCTGCCGTTATGTCTTGGATATGCGGGACAGGAAATCTGTCCGGTTTGGTTGCAGCATTCAGAGCTCTGTAGTCTCCGTATGTACGCCATGTGTTAGGGCCTTTACTGACTAAGTGCAGAGGCGAAGCCCATTCGCTCTTTGAAGGGCGGACTATGCCAAGCTTCATCATTTTTTCGGTGTCCCTTATTTTTGTGTCCCCACAGCATAAAGCATGAAACCCCGGGTCACAGACACTCCCATCTAATATAATTTATATATATAATTCAGTCCAGATAAACCGGAGTCGGGAATAATTCCTTCAGGACAAATTCATTCCACTATGAACATTTTAAAATCTTCCTAGGAAAGAGCTCAATGTAACTAACATCACAGAGCAATAATTTCTTTAAGAAAAACAAAAATCGGTCACATTAGGATTATAGATTTATTTCCATCCTGTTATGGGTATTGGTAAGTATCAATAACACCAAAAAAATTTTTTAAAAAAACAGGACTTCTTCAGAGCCATTTAATTTATCCATTGGATCTGAAGAAGTCCTGTTGTTTTTTGTTTGTTTTTTTTGGGGGGGGTGTTATTGATACTTATCTAAACCCATAACAGGATGGAAATAAATTTATAATCCTAATACGACCGATTATTGTTTTTTCTTAAAGAAAAAAAAAAGAAATATATATATATATATATATATATATATAACCTCTATCATTGATATTGAGCACTATATAATAATGTGGCAATATTTCCTCCTCCATTAACTAACCAAGTGAGCCAGTGAGAACCATAAACCTCTATTTTATTTATATTTATATATATATATATATATATATATATATATATATATATATGTGTGTGTGTGTATGGTGTTTTATTAGAGTTGTGATAACTAATTTGGTTTTATTTTCTTCTACATTGTCCCCCACCTCCAACCTGAGTTGGCAGCAGCCTCACATAACCTCAAGACAAGTCATTGTTTTATTTTCACAATCTTCCTTACAACACTGTTAATTAAACTGAAAATCTTTCCTATTCTATGCTGTCCTCACTTGAGTAAGTTCTTTATCTTTGAATAAGACATTCCCATTTATGATAAAAAAAAAAAAACATTATCTATAATTTCAAAGAGTTAACCCTATCACTGCCACAGACAAAAGAGGACAAATCAATTTTTGTCTACCCCGTGTATATCTCTACTTTTGACAGTGGGAATTGACATGTGTTTGGTATCTTGTTTTGCTGGTACATCACCCTTCAAGGATTATTTAATGCCATCCTTATAGAAGAACAGCAGTAGAGGATTGCCTGGTCAGCTAGGGCTGTAGAATACACAGACTTCATCTCTGCTGAGGTGTAAGACCCCCACCCAACAAGTATCTCAGATATGACACTAAACAATCTGATGGCGAGATTCCAGTAATACTGGAACTTTTGGGAATGCGGCGTACCCCTTCATTGCCATTGCTCCCAGGTCCACTTTGGCTCATAGTGATAGTACCTGATAGGGTCCTGTCTATGGGTCAAATAGAACTAAACTGTGTACCTATGCTAAATTGAATTGTTTGAAATAGAACTGTTTTGATGTTTAAACTATGTACTTATGCTATGCTGAATTTTCTGAAATGGAACTGTTTTTGATATTGAAACTGTACTTAGGCTAAACTGAATAGCTTGAAATAGAAATGTTTTTGACAATTAAACTGTAATTATGCTCAACTGAATTGTTTGAAATAGAACTGTTTATTTGTATAAAAACAGAATTTGGCATTAAATAACCTACAATGATTGATATGCCATAAAACCCAACCCAACCAAATCATATGTATTTAATATATATGTATAAAGAGGATTTGGCATTAAATAACCTACAATGGTTGATATGCCACAAAACCCAACCAAACCAAATCATATATATTTAATATATATGTATAAAGAGGATTAGGTATTAAATAACCTACAATGATTGATATACCATAAAACCCAACCAAACCTGCCAGCTGTGAGTTAAGTGTTACTCTGACTGTCTTTCTACAAGGAAAGCTTTGGTATTGAATGATAGAAAGAAAATTGAAGATTGATAAGCCATTAAAAACCAAAGAAAGAAGCATTTACCTAATTGTCAGACTAACTGTTTAGTTTTGGATAATTCTACTTGGGAGCAGATATATATATATTTTATTTTCATTGAATAGGATAGTGTTAGGGATCAGACCTATTGAAAAAATATCAAAGTAATTCCCCCAGAAGAATGGACACACAAAAGCCAGAAGGGCAGACTTTAACCTGACCAAGGAACATGGTGGTTGGACATTTTGACTGGTGTACACAGTTTAAAACAGTTCTTTTCTTGGTCAATAGATGCATCTCTCTCTGCCTGTTGTTAATAAGGCCTAATTGTTTTGTTGTACACCCACAAGCCCATCTCTTTTCAGTTTTGTTTACATATTTTCTTTATGAAAACATAACTGATAGACATGTTGTGTCTGCCTATTCTGTCTTTGATCCCTTTAATCACCACATGAGTTGTTTAATTTTTGAATGTAATAAATTTAGGAATGTTTCCCAAGTATTTTCGCCCCTTAACTGGAACCATCGTTGGGGAGAGTGAATAATCAAAAGACAAACACAATGATGTGTCATAAGTTTTTTGAAAAGTAGGAGGGGAATTTACAGATGATAGTAAATTCTTCGAGACATATGTAAAAGAAAATGCTGCTTATATAGATGGAAGTAAATAATGGAGTGTTATCCGACAATATATAAAGAAAAATTGGTAACAAGGTAATCCAAGTAGGAGAGATTTATTGAGAAGCAAAGTCGACCCTATAATGTTTCAGTTCTAGTGAACCATCATCAGGACTATGAGGGATGATATCAGTGATGTTGTCTGTCTTTTTCTTCCTCTTTTTGATTCAAAATCTTTCTTGATAGACAAACAGAATATAAATTCTACACAATATTTCTAATAAGTCAAACAATGTAATTTAAAACAAACATTGATTCACTAATTAAACGGCCAACTTTTTCTTGATATACAAATTTTCCCTAGGTTTTTGTATTATGCACTTTTAAACACCAATCGTTGATTTAACATAACTAATATCATTTCCTCCAATGATAACCATTACACCAGGGGCACCTCCCGACTTACAAATAACAAGATTTGGCATTAAATAACTCAAACAGGTTGATCTGCTTTAGAAACAAACTATGATTTTCTAGGTTAGTCGTATATACTAAAATCAGGATTTAGTAGATTAGTCATATATGAATAAAGTTGGCAATTTTACTCGCGAGTGACCTGAAGGCTCCTTTTTCAATAGCTATTACATCGAGGTGTAAGAGAGGGCGTTACTCCATTCCATGGATTGCTCCACTTTACCCTTGATCCTTATTTTATAATGCTGAGTGTGAAGCAAGGAGGTATCAAGTACCATTTTTTTTTAATCTTTGGTATTACTCAACCTGAGATTGAACCCCAGTCTGTTGGACCATTGGCAAACACTCTACTCCTTTGGCCAATTAATAATTTAGTAGGTTAATTGTATATACTAAAACTATAATTTAGTAGCATTATACCACATAGTAAAGTTTATTATTTAGATGTTTGGCCTTTTTTTTTTTTTTTTTTTTTTTTTTTTTTTTTTTTTTTCAGAAGAAAACCTTTTAATGTAAGATCATGTCCCTTTTTTTAAGTGTTTAAATTTTGTGTTTTGTTTATAGTATGTTACAAAGTTTTTCTTTGTTCTGTTTTGCACCAAAGACTTAGAAAGTTTTATCCGAATATCTACTACCGACAGCATGCACATGCTACATCCAAGGCCTTATTTGTGGGGGCTTAGGATACGCTGACTGTATCTCCCAGGAGAAGGGTCAGACTCTCACTAAAAGTTAGTATCCTTCATAAGACTCTAAATTGCATTTGATTGTATAATTTACTTCTGAACAGTTCAGTCAGCCAGGGCTGTAGAATACGCCAACGGAGAGAGGTAGCCCGCTCTCCCCAAATGAGTATATGGGATATGACATTAAACCATTTGATGGCAAGGCTCCAACCTTGGTGCTTAGGGGAATGTGGAGTACCACTTCATTGCCATTGCTTCCAGGTCCACTCTGACACAGAGTGGTCACACTTGATAATGTAGTAAACTAAGGTAGGGGATAAGGAAGTTCATGCCTTTCCCAAGGATATTAATCTGAAAGTGAATGTAATAACGTGACTGGAGTTTGAACTTGCTTACTATAACGTTGCAATCCAGCTTGTTAACCACAAAATCATTTCAAATATAATCATTATCTTTATCGATTCAAATTGTTACACAGATATAAAAATGACAAACAAATAAATGATCCCTTGATACAATTGTAACTACTTACCAACCTTTGTAATCTGGATTTTGGTGTATGTCATGCTAAAGTTGGGTGAGAGGAATACTTCAACAAGTAAACCCCCCTACACTTTTACTCTATGGGTCATCATGTCTTGTCAGCTTGGCCAAGAATACGCTGACTGCTTACCCCTTGCTCAGGGGTAAGATCCCTTTTCTTTTCAAGAATGTCTTTGTGGTGAAATTCCAGTTCAAGAGCTCAGAAAAGTGTGGAGTCATACATTCATTGTCATTACTCCCAAGTCCACTCTGGTTCCTATTTGTGGCTCAAATAAATCTGTCTGGAAATTATTAGTATTATGTCAGTCAATCACTAGTCCTATAACCTGATTTAATCATGGGGAGTGTCCTCGTGATGTAATGGTTAAAGCAATGGACTGCCGAATCGTAGTAAGGGAGTTTGTACTCCAGCTGTGTTATTACGTTCACTTTCGGACAAATACCCTTGGGAAAGGTATGAACCCCCTTATCCTCCCATCAATGGGTTAAATAGTACCACAACTGTTCTTCTAGGAGAATGGCTTTGGCATTAAATAACCTACAAAGGTTGATATGCCATTTAAAAAAGAAACCAAACCAAACCAACCTGGTTTAATCATGGGGTGCTGCTCATGTAGCATGTCTTGACCAGGAATAGCCTGGCAAAGCCCATCCCTCTCCAGGTTTACAACTAGTCTGAATTTAGTTTTCCTTCTAGACCGTTTTTTTTCATACTATGATTGAAAGAGTCTTCCTGACCTTCTCAGGAAATAAGAATTGATTTATCCTTTTCATTCATACCAAGAGTGTTTACATTATGTGAACTGCAAACAGCCTTGTTCAGGTTTTAAACTCTGTTAGCTGAGTCTACTTCCTACACCTCAGTCTCCGTGGCATAGTGGATAACATGCTGGACTGCGGAATCGTAGTTAGTGAGTTCAAACTCCAGTTATTCTATGACGTTCACTTTTGCCCCTTGGGGAAAGTATGACCCTCCTTATTTTCTCAGCTCTGAGTTATAGTTCTACTACTGTTCTTCTACAAGGATGGGTTTGGCATTAAATGACCCATGAAGGTTGATATGTCGTCAAACAAAGAAACTAAACCAAACTTCTGGCCCAGTCGACTGGAGCTGCAGGATACACCGACTGCATCTCTACAAAAGAGTAAGACTCCACCAACAAGTGTTCTGGATATGACACTAAACAATCTGATGGTCAGGCTTCAGTATTGCTTTGGAGAATGTGGAGTACCCCTTCATTGCTATCACTCCCAGGTCCATTTTAACCCGGAGTGGTAGCACCTGATAGGGTTCTATCTATGGGTCAAATAGAACTAAACCGTGTGCTAATGCTAAACTGAAATGTTTAAAATAGAATTGTTTTGACATTTAAACTGTGTACTTATTCTAAACTGAATTGTTTGAAATAGAGCTTTTTATATCTATGAAAATGGATTTGGCCTTGAATAACCTATAAAGGTTGATGTGCCATGAATCTAAAGCAAATCAAACTTTTGGCCTACTCAGCTGGGGCAGCAAAATACACCAGCTGCATTTCTGCAGAGGGTCCTGGATATGACGCTAAACAATCTGTTGGTCAGGCTTCAGTAATGTCGGAGCTTTGGGGAATGTGGAGTACCTCTTCATTGCCATTGCTCCCAGTCCACTGGCCTGGAGTGGTAACACCTGATTGGGTCCTATCTATCAGTCAAAGAGAACTAAACTGTGTACTAATGGTAAACTGAATTGCTTCCAATAGAACTGTTTTGACATTAATTGTGTGTTAACAAAAAATTGTACTTTCAATAAAGTGAATTGTTTGAAATAGAACTATTTATATGTATAAAAATGGATTTAGCATTAAATAACCTACAATGGTTGATATGCCATTAAACCAAACCAAATTTCATCCAATTATAACCATTGCACTATATGCGTCTCCTTCTATAGTATTAGAATGGAAAACTTAAAACTATCTATACTTGTATGTAAATTATTTGTATTAGATAAAAATACTTGAAACCATATGACTGTGTGCAATCTATTTGTATTTGAAAGAAACACTTAAAACTATAACTGTATGCAAATTATTGGTATTAAGCTGTGTTTGAAGTTGGAATTTTTTTACAAATCATCATTGGTTTCCTGAAGACATAGTTGCTTGCAAAGAAACAAATTGATTTTGGCATTAAATAACCCAACAAGGGTTGATGTACTATAACACTAACCACTCTCCTTGGTCAACAGTTGAACCCATTACAATTTAGCTTTTGCACTTGTCTTAGCTCACAGGTTGTCCAACTGGCTCTCTCCCATGAAATACTTTAGACTTGCCAATCCCCTCTACAATGACCCCCTGCCCAGATATATTGACACATACAAATATTAAGCCTCTCTCTTTCACTGTCTTTTTTCCATCCACCCCACCTGTGCCTCTTGTCAAATTTTGATGACTGCCATCTTTTTAAAAAATGAAGTACTGGTAATATGAGTCAAGTGTTTGTTTAAGATTTTTCTTTGGCTTTTGGAGAGATATTTTCTCTTTATTTGTTCCTTTGCCGTCTTCAGTCGTCTAGCTGTTTTTGTGTCGCCCAACCCAAGAGGAGAGTCTCTAGTGTAATGGTTGATGTGCAGGGCTGAAACATTGGAGTAAGTTAGTTCAAACTCTGTTTTGGCTTTTATGTTTGTTTTTGGGCTAATGCCATGAAGGTATGGATCCCTTTACCCACTCCCCTGTTAGGGGTTTGCCCAGTTGGCGGCAGGAGGGGGGCTGTAGAATATACCGACTACTTCTCTGCAGAGGGTAAAACTCCCCCAATTATGAATGTCCTGGATATGACTCTAAACAATCTGGTGGTGAGGTTCCAGTGATGCTGGAGCTTTGGGGAATGTGAAGAACCCCTTCATTGGTTTCGTTCCCAGGTCCACTCTAGCCCGGAGTGGTAGCACCTGGTAGGGTCCTATCTATGGGTTGAATAGAACTAAATTGCGTACTTGTGTGCAAAACTGAATTGAAATGGAACCATTTTTGACAATGAAACTGTACTTAGGCTCAACTGAATTGTTTGAATTAGAAGTGTTTGACTAAATTGAATAGCCTGAAATAGAATTTTTTTTGTTAGTTAAACTGTGTATTCATGGTACATTGAATTGTCTGAAATAGAACTGATTATTTGTATAAAATACATTTGGCATTAAATAACCTACAAAGGTTGATATGCCATAAAACCCAACCAACCAGTTATGGGTTAAGTAGGCGTTTGCGTGAATGTGTGTGTGAATATTTGTATGTGTGTGTATATATATATATATATATATATATATATATATATATATATATATATGCATGTGTGTATATTGGCTTAATGTGTAGTGTTTGCCAATCCCCTGTGAAACCAGGGTTCATTCCCAGGTCGAGTCATACCAAAGACTCATAAAATGGTACTTGATAGCTCCTTGTTTAAGACTCAGCATTATAAGGTATATATCAAGGGTAAAGTGGAACAATCCAAGGAAAGGAGTAGCACCCTCAGCTACAGTCACCAAATTTTGTTTTGTGTGTGAGTGTGTGTGTGTATATATATATATATATATATATATATATATATATATGTGTGTGTGCTGTCAGCATGCCTTCATATCTAATTGGGTGCAAAAAAAGTCTTCAACAACAATCCAAAAATCATAAGGAACTAAATTTCTTTAATTTCCAGGCATGAAGTAACCCTGGACTGGTTGACTTCCCTTTAAAAATCAAAGTTTCAACAGGCATGATGTTGTCAACCTTAATCAACTAAACATGGTTTAATTTGATAAATACTTCAAATACGTCCTTCATTGTTTTATTGCTGTATCGTCAGTATTTGATCCCTCTCCTCACAATTTGAAATATTAAAATAGCCAAAACATTTGTTAATATCTGACTTTTTTTTTTCTACACATTCAATGGATGTCAAAAGTTAGCAGTAAGTCTATTACTTTATTTAAAAAAAAAAAAAAGAAAAAATTTTGCGTATATTACCAGAATTACTAGGCAACTTTTCCACACAGTGGTGACTGGGTTGTTTTGAAAATAATGATTTCAAGCACTGCTGACTTCAGAAGATCAAATTTGTTTATGTCACACTGTTTTCTTACCGATGCTTCAACTATGCAAGGTATTATCATCTAAGACTTTAGAAATGTTATCCAGGATTATTTAATTGTCCTGGGTATAAATTGCATCTGATGGTGAGTCTCCAGTCCTGGAGATTCAGGGAGTGTGGAAGACTTCTTCATTGCCAGTACTCCCAGATCCACTCTGACCTAAAGTGGTAATACCTGTTATGATCCTATCTATGGGTCAAATACATCTGTTTAAAAGATATTTGTATTTGATTGAACCATGTCATCATCATCATGTTGTGCCATCAGCACAGACCTCCCTGACCCTCTCCCAACACCCTTTATCGTCCATTGCTAATGGTAGGTTTTCAATGCTACATCCTGTATCGGCACAGAGCTGTTGTATGTAGGTTCTAGCTGGTCGTCCTGCCTTTGCTCGTCCATATGAGGCAAAAAAACCCTCTTAAACAGCTAAGCAAAAAAAAAAGAAAAAAAAAGTGAATATGAATGTACAAAGAACATGATTCCCTAACTGCTAGGCATAAAGTAATTTAAGACAGACCTTGCCACTTGGCCTACAGATGGTGTCTGCTTGAACTTCTTTGGCTGGGGCTGTAGAATATACTAAATGCATAATTGAATTGTTAGAAATAGAACTGTTTGATCATTTAACTGTGTGTAAACGAATGACTGGTGTTTAATTGAATTGTTAGTGATGCTTAGCAATACTTGGAACCATTTAACTTTGACTTATGCTAAATTGAATTGTTTCAAATAGAACTGTTTGATTGTGTAAACGAATTACTGATGTTTAATTGAATTGTTAGTGATGTATACTTGGAATCATTTAATTGTGTGCAAACGATTGAATAATGCTGAATAGAATTATTAGAGTTAAATTTGAAATCCTTGTAACCATTTCACTATGCGCAAGCAAATGATTAATCATCATCATGTCATGCAGCTAGCACGGATATCCCTGACCCTCTCTCGCCACTTTTCCCTATCGTTCATCACCTCTGGCAGGTCTTCAGGGCTACATCCCATATCCTCACATAGCTGCTGAATGTATGTTCCAGCTGGTCGTCCTGCTTTTGCCCGACCATATATGGGGGTCCATAGGAGTACCTCACTTATGAGCTCGTCCCTGCTTCTCCAACAGTGTCCTGCATGTTTGGTTCGTCTAACTTGGATAGTTTTCGTGATGGGAGGCAGGTGGCCGTATAGTTGGTGTGTTGCCGCCAGGACTTGTTCAATATTGCTCGCAGCATTTTTGTGTAATTGCCATCTAGCTTCTTCTTCAGCCGTTTAGTTAGCGTCTAAGTAGTGCATCCATACAGCAGTATCGATATGACCGCTGCCTGGAAGAAACTGAGTTTCATTTTATCGGTCTGGTCTGATTTCCATATGATCGATAGACTATTGATAGCTGTTCATGCCTTCGTTAGCCGCGTGTCGATGTCCTTAACTATTCATTTCTTCTTGATTTGTACTGATGTCATTACTAATGGCCTGAATCCATGCTTTGTGAGTTATTAACACATCTAGAAAGAATAACTTGTTCTTTCTCTATAATGATCTGTACAGGTGGTCAGATTGAGTTCCCATGATCCAGTATGTAGTTAATGTTGTCAAGAGCGGACGTAAATGACAACGTGAAATCGATTCTTGGATTTACTTTCAAAAACTCCTTTCTCTTCCACGTACACCTCACACTAGAGACAATAACCGAATCCCAATTCTATGTGTTGGTAGGCTGCGATGGATTTCGCAAGTCAGTTTCAGGGCGTATTGATTCGAGCGCTTCTGTCCCTCGTGTCCTGCGCTTTTCCTTCTCCCTCTGTGTGTGTGTCTCTCTCTCTCCTTCTCTCGCTCTTTCTCCTTCCCTGCTTTCTTCTCTAAGTTGTAACAACACTTTCGTCGGTCGACGCACTCAGAAAGAATCATTTTATGTTCACGAGATCTCGCAAGAATTTGCATACGTGCAAATTACCTCTCGCTGGTTCAAGATCTCCCATCGTCAAATATGCTTGAGGCAGCCATATCTGTTTCTTCC
The DNA here is from genome assembly GCA_963585895.1 of Sepioteuthis lessoniana. Lineage (NCBI taxonomy): Eukaryota > Metazoa > Mollusca > Cephalopoda > Myopsida > Loliginidae > Sepioteuthis > Sepioteuthis lessoniana. Next base: position 24,782 of record CAUZXS010001408.1, on the reverse strand, counting down.
GTCCGCTCTACAAGCCAGACACGTCAGTGCGCGCTTCGAATGTCCAGGTACGTTGCGTCCATTACCGTCACACAGTAGTGTGTGAACGTTTTTCTGACAAATAACTCTCACTGAGTAAGCAGGATTCAACTTATCTGTGTATCAAAAGCCAACGTTCACCAGATTGTACCTTAACTTCAGCAGACAGCATTCATATAATGTAAAGAAAGGAATTGTTCATTGCCTACAATATCAAGAAAAGGCCATTAGATTCGAAAGATATATAATCAATATGAAATCAGGATTATATTCAGGAGTGGTTCGACTCTTTGAAAATATCTGTTCTGGGTCAAGTCTCCAACTGAATACAACATGACCAAAAATTGCATGTACTCCATCCTTTGCAGTATACAAAGGTGAGACATGTCGCCCACTAAAAGTAATGGTAGAGGAACTTTGAAAAGCAGTATTTCAAGGTGAAATGAAAAAGTCTAGTATGGCTGACCATATATGGAAAGAAAAGAGAACCATCTGCCCTTATAGGATGAAATTAAAATGATATTGGGTAGAACATTGGAGAATAAAGTTGGTGATCGTAGTAGGGGGCGACCCAAAGGCTCCCTTTTTCAATAGCTACTACACCGAGGTGTAAGGGAGGGTGCTACTCCTTCCCTCGGATTGCTCCACTTTACCCTTGATATGTACCTTATAATGCTGAGTGTTAAGCAAGGAGGTATCTAGTACCATTTTTAAAGTCTTTGGTATGACACAACCTGGGATTGAACCCAGGTCTCCTGGACCATTGGCAAACTCTCTACCCACTGGGCCAATAAGACATCTTAAAAAAGCAGTGCATATGTTGGGCTACAGTAACCTGTTGAGTTGACAAAGTATAAAGTTGAATATGATATGGCAACTAATAACCAAAAAGTTTTTTTTTTTTTTTTTAAAAACAAACAGAAAAAAAAATGTGCTAAGGTAAAAAAATCATACATAATAAATAGTATTTCATAAGCTGATCAAAACATTAGGTTTATAAGTCCCAAAAAGTTAAAATGGTTTCAAGTATTGCAATGTATCCCTAACAATTCAATTAAACATCAGTCATTTGCTTACACACAAAAATGATCGAACAGTTCTATTTTTAATAATTCAATTTAGCATAAAGTCATTTGTTTGCACTCAGTTTAAATGTCAGTTTTATTTGATGCAAAGGATAGGACCCTATCAGGAATTACCACTCCAGGCTATAGTGGACCTGGGAGTAATAACAATGAAGTGGTACTTTACATTCCCCAAAGCTCCAGGAATGGAATTTCACCATCAAATTCAGTTTAGTGTCATACCCAGGAAATTTGAGTGGCAGGGGGAACTTACCTCTCTACAGAGATGCCGTCCCCAGCTCCAGCCAATAGGTCACCTAAAGGTTAGGGAATCATATTTACTGTACATTTTATATTTACATTTTTTGTGTACTTGTCTGTAGTGTTTTGTATACACGCATATCATTTATTCCTATCTAATACAAATAATCATAGGCTTTCAAGTAACTAGTTCTGGTTAATGATTATCAGTTGTTAGCACACAGTTATGTTTCAAGTTAGTAATAATAATAATAATCCTTAGTAAACAATTCTAGCTTCAAGTAACTATTCTTAATACAAATAATTTACAGTTCTATGATTTCAAGTAACTAATAATAATAATAATCCTTAGTAAACAATTCTTGCTTCAAGTAACTATTCTTAATACAGATAATTTACAGTTATATGATTTCAAGTAACTAATAATAATAATCCTTAGTAAACAATTCTAGCTTCAAATAACTATTCTTAATACAAATAATTTACAGTTCTATGATTATAAGTAACTAATAATAATAATAATCCTTAGTAAACAATTCTAGCTTCAAGTAACTATTCTTAATACAAATAATTTACAGTTCTATGATTTCAAGTAACTAATAATAATAATCCTTAGTAAACAATTCTAGCTTCAAGTAACTATTCTTAATACAAATAATTTACAGTTCTATGATTTCAAGTAACTAATAATAATAATCCTTAGTAAACAATTCTAGCTTCAAATAACTATTCTTAATACAAATAATTTACAGTTCTATGATTATAAGTAACTAATAATAATAATAATCCTTAGTAAACAATTCTAGCTTCAAGTAACTATTCTTAATACAAATAATTTTCATTATTTGTGTAAATTTTTGAAATGTATCTTGATAATTTTTATCGCTTAGAGTATTTGGAATATTGTCTTTGTCTTCATTGTCTCACAACATTTCAGCCGATACATCCTTTGGCCTTCTCCCAATGTTTCATATTGAACCATAGAGCACATAGAGAACTTCAAACTGAATCGTTTATTTAATCCACAGGGGTAGATTGTTCTGTTAACTATGACTGGGTACAAGTCTTAATCTTGAGTAAATATTCTTTAGAATTAGAACAATGTACCCCTGAGTTTGGCATGAAATGCCTGACGAAGGCCAAAAGAATACATCAGCCAAAATGTTGTCCGTATAACAATGTTGAATAGACAACAATCCAAATATTCTAAGAGATAAAAATAATCTAACTATATGGTATCAAGTATTCTTATCCAATACAAATAATTTTCAAACCAATCTATTTGACCCATAAGTGCAACCCTAACAAGTATCATTGCTATGAGTGGAGTTGACCTGGGAGTAATAGCAATGAAAGAGTACTAAATACTCTTCAGATGTCAAGAACAGGAGCCTTTTGACTAGATGCAGTTCAGTATCAAAAATTGGACATCTTTTTTTTTTCTTTTTTTTTTTTGTCTTTGGGCAGGGGAATAGATGTCTTACGTCATTTGCAAGGGACACTATCAGTGTATTCTAGACCCTGTCAACAGGACAAAACCTGCATTTAATAAGTGGGTACACATCTTATTGCAAGGTAACACCATTCATGTCTGTGGCAGGTGTGAGGCTTGAGAAACTGCTGATCTAATGTTCATCGTTAAAGCGTTCTTTGCTCTTGTTATATAATTACGGAATGATTTTTTATTTTAATCATTTTTCATTAATTATATTTTATCATTCAGTTTGGTTGGGCTTTGAACTATTCGGGTTTAGAGTTCAGGTGTGTAATCAATTGGTGCAGTTTACGCTCATGCAAAGGATATGACAATCACCATTGTCATAATAAACCCCAGACAGGAAATTACCTGGAGTGTGGATGACGTCATACCCAGAAAAGATGGGCTGAGAATTTGGAAGATTTTGAAAAAGATTTAGTTGGGATCCAACCGTGACGTTGAGAAGTTGGGGTCTGACCAGGCAGTTGAGAAATTGAGATTGGACCATACAGGCAGACAATTGAACTTTTGCCATTGGGGCAGAGAATGGAGTTCTCTGCCCTAGGGTTGAGTTTTTTGGGTCCCGACCAGCGAAGATGAATTGAGATCTAAAACACCACGAGATGTGCCGAATGTTGGGGGCGTTGTTAGCATAGTATGATACAAAAGACCTTTAAGAATTGTCTCTCTCCTCGTGTGGAAGAACCAAAGTCAGAAGTTAATAAAACTGTTCGTACCTGAACAACGGAGTTGCCTGTGCCTTTGAGTCTGCTTGTATTTGGATTACAGCTATACAACACTCTTATTGGCTTCAAGACTCCTGGTCTTAAGGATTAAAAAAAAAAATATGTGGGACACAAAAAGCAAGTCAATGTTTGTTTGCCAGACAGCTGTTATTGATTTGATTCAATAATGAATGAATGAATGAGGAAGCAGTGTGGTGGAACTGAAGGGGTAGAGAGAAGAATTGCCATTGATACTTCAGTTTCTTGGTGGACATGAATTAAGAATGGTTTCCTTTCTGGTATTCATGTTCCTAGGGGAGGGGAAGTTAGTCGGGGTGGTTCTAGTTTAGGTTTGGGCAGGAATGGAAAATGATAGACAGGAAGAGAAAGATCCTAAGATGGATTCTAAAAAGAAGAAAAAAAAGATTTTTTTTATTTTTTTTTTTTTTAATGAAATTTGAAAGAAAGTGGGATAAGGAAAAGGTCGGGAGAATAGGGAGGTACCTGTGAATGAAGGTAGGGTAAGGTGTGCAGAAAGTGTTTGCAGATAAGGACGAGGAAGATTTTTGCTCGGGAAGAAAGTGAATACAGCTAATATGGGTTGGGTTGGTGGAGAGAAGTGCATCCAGTTCCCGTAGGAGAAAAGTTGATGGTGGGGTATTATGAGCTTGGAGGAGGAAGAAGAATAGTTTATTTGGCTAGGGTAGTGGTGGTGGTGAAAGGAAGAATAGAAGAAAATTATATATGGCTGGGTGTGGAGGGGTTAAAAGAAGACTGGATTGCAGAGAGAGAGAGAAAATAGAGTAGAAGTGGGTAGAGGAAAGGATGTGTTAGCAGGTGGAATAAAAATGTCCGTAGTAGGGACAGGTACAGAGGTGACAGAGGAATATTCATTTAAGAAAATAAAACATTAATCTCAACAGATAATGACATCTTCTGTCAACTTTGTCAGCTGATGTGTAAATACAAACGGTTGGTGTCTGTGTGTGCATGTATTGTTTTACTAAAATATTGATAAAATCATTTCATCTTTATCATTTAGCGTATTCAAACTATCTTCATTATTGTTATATTCACAATGTTTCAGCTAAGCCATCCTTTGGCCTTCTTCAGGTATTTCATGTCAAACTTGGGAGCCTACATGGAACTTCAAACCGAACCCTTTCTCTAATCCATGTTTGAATTCCGCAAACCATAACTGGGTATAAGTGTTAAGTTATAAGTATTCCTTGTGATACATATCGACTTTTGACTGCCTGATTAGTTTGTGGATTTCAAAACAGGATGTGGACATGTGTCTCAAGGTAAACAAAACAGTGGAAATGCCATGTGAATTGTGTTGGAAGTGTGTGTAGGCATCCAAAAAATATATAAAGATGGAAGTTTTCAACCCCAGCGATCAGTCAGAGGGCAGTCAGTCAGCAAAGTCAGTGGTTATGCTGTCTGGGAACTAGATGGGGAGGTAGGCCCAAGCTGTAAGGGGGTCTTGTATCAGTTTCCAGTGAAAGAAGCATCAAGAAGCAAGGCTCTCTGGAGATGTACCTCCACCTGGTGTAAATCTGAAGATATCATATCTATCCAACTCTCTCTCTATCTCTCTCTCACAAAACCATTTTGAGCCTTCGTGAATAAAGAGTTTATATTTTTATACAAGTGTTATTGTCACTTTCTCTCCCGATATACAATAGTTGTTACTTGCCTCCTGTCAGGATTGAACCTGCAACCTTCAGATGATTTCTCTTAAATAAATTTATGGTAGCCAAGTCATGGTCAGTGGAGTTTTCCAATTTATTTATATTTATATATATGTGTGTGTGTGCACACATTGTAAAAAGATGATTATTATTATGGCCAAATAAAAAAAGAAATTTAAAAAAAAGAAAAAATTACAATAAAATATTGAAAATTTAGTTATAATGAAAATCAAACATTTACAAATGACTAAAATTTTGGCATTAAATAACCCACAGGGTGTTGTGATTGAATTTGAGAATATATTAGAGGATTCTTATAAATCTCCAGGAGTGCTCAATGTATGATGATTAATATTTGAATTTATAAATTTCATGCCAAAAAAACTCGCATAATTGGAAGAAAACCTAAAGAAAATTGTTTATTTATTTTTTAAATCAATAAGAATCTATTGAAAGAATATTTTTTATAATTTTTTTCTCTCCAGTTTGTGATGGCTATTTGAAGAGATTGGTTTCTCTTATGGAGCGGCCAGCTGAAATAAATATATAATAGCCAAATGACTGTTAAATTTTTTCCATTTTTTATATATATATATATATATATATATATAATAGCTCTATCCTAGATATTGAGCACTCTCCATATTATATTGCACTTGGTTTGCCACAAAGTGATTTCGAGACAACCAACACTGTTATATATATATATATATATATATAGTCATCTACAGATAGTTTTGTTGTATCACAACTCTTCAATGTGGCTAGACAAGCAGTACGCTTTAAGCTGGGATGGAAACCCGCCTAACTAGACTTGGTATCTAACTGCTCATCCATTTTGGCGACATATGTCAGCTTCAGAATTATAATGCATATATATTTACACTGTAAACAAATGATCATTATAGTCGAATAAAAAGAAAAAATTACAATTTTAAAAAAAAAATAAAAATTGCAAAGAAACATTGAAAATATTAGGAAAATCAAACATTAACAAATGAATAAAATTTTGGCATTGAATAACCCCCCAGGGTGTTGATATGACATTAAACAAACAAACCAAACCTCAGCTTAAATATTGAGTGTCTACCTGTGTTAGGTAGTTCTTATAGTTGTCGGTAATTACATCTAGGGCCAAAAACTTTGACCAGAATTCTTAAGAATAGTTCCTTGAAACTAAAATAGTTTTTTAAGGATTATTGATGATTTAGTTCCTTGATACAATTGGGGTATGTAATTGAGGAATGACTTCCTTCAGTTGCAAAACTGTGTGACCCATCGTTGTTTTCTTTCTCAGCAAGTTGTCAAGATCCACAAGTCCAGACGGTCCCACCAGGAAAGAGCAAAGCGAAAAACAAAAAGTTGAATAAAGGTTTAGGTTTGGGTGACACAAATCAATGGTTTGTGGAGTCCTCACTTTTAGTTCTGTAGTTCCCTTAACTAAAAACAGCTACATCTTCGGCTGTCTGTATCTCTGGCTTTTTCTCCTTTGTCTGACCCTCTATGTCTCTCCTAGCAGACTGAGTTCTTCTCCTTGTACTGTTCGTACTCTTCTCTACTTTTCTAGTAGCAGACTTACTCTCCCTATTATATATCTGGGGGTGGGGACATTCCTATTTCTGGACTTTTGTCCACCCAGACTGGGCATAAAAAAAACGGAGCAGATGATGAGTCACCAGAAAACTCTTAAAGGTGTGATAAATTTTTTCTTTTTTTTTTTTCTTTTTTTTTCCAAGTTGTTGAACCATTTTTATGCATTTTAGAGAAGAATAAGTGATTCCCATAAAAATATGTCTTTGCCCCTATATAGACATACACAAACACACACACACACACATATATATATATATATATATATATATATAGCGCCATGTTCAACCCATAACCCTACACATATATGCACACATATACACAAGTACTCATGCCTACTCACATGGAGCTAAATCTATATACCACCATAAATCACACTTGTCACACTTGAAAAAGGAAAAAAAACTGATTTTAGTATTGAATAACCCAGAACAAGTTGATATGCCATAAAACCAACCAACTAGTTGTCTTCGTTTAACTAAGCAGAGCTTAGTTTGATGCAGTGTCAGAAATATAGAACAGTAAGTGGAACTTAGTTTTCTAACTGTTATAATACTGCAGATGCCCAATTCCCTCCTGTTGTCACTTCCAATGGAGTAATTAGCCCAGTCAGCTTTGGTCCGTAGAATATGCTGATGGCATCTCTTCTGAGGGTAAGACCTTCTTCCAATAAGTGTCCTGAATGTGACAACAAAATAAATCTGATGGTGAGGCTCCAGTTATTGTCCTTGGGGGGGAATGTGGAGTACCCCTTCACTGTTGAGTACTAGTACTTGTTAGGGGTCCTGATCATGGATCAAATAGAACTGTTCAATCTCATTTTCTAGTCTATCTTTAAACAGATCTATTTCACTCATAGATGGTACCCTAACGGAGGTGCCCATGGTGTAATGGTTATTTTTGTAGGAAATAGACACGGCGACACGAGTTCAAATCCTGGACAAGACTGATTGCATTTCACATAGCACTAATACCCTTGGGAAAGGTATGAATCCAATTATTCTCCCTCCAGCTATGGGTAAATAGTAGGGCAGACTGAGTTCTTCAGCCTTGGTGAGGCAACTAGTCTAGGAGAAGGAAAACTCTGAATTCAAACCTGCTAAACTCCGCTTAAAAATTGACCTTATGTCATATCCTGCCCGAGTGGAGGGGTGGGTAAATATGATAGATGGTACCCTAATGGATTCTACCACTTGAAGACCTGAGAATAATGGCAATGAATGAGTACTCCACATAAGAAATAGAGCTTCACTGTGTTTGAGAGAGGAAAAAAATCTGCATACAATGGTACCCTGACTTAGCAAGTAAAGACCTATCCTTGCCAGTGACATTGCCTGGTCAGAGGCCTCCAGCTTATTTCTGACCTTGAATACAAAGATCCTGGCCACTGACTGTCCGTGTTGCTTCTTCTCTATTTGCATTGTTTGTTTACATCCTTCAAGTGTTGGTACTGTTTTTATGCATGTATTTGCCTCCCCCCCACTGCAGAAGGATAAGACTCCTTGAATGATTGCCCTGGATATGACACTCAACAATCTGATGGTTAGGTTCTAGTAATGCTGGAGCATCTCTTAATTGCCATCACTCCCAAGTCCACTTGGCCTTGGAGTGGTAGCACCAGATAGGGTCCAAATAGAACTAAACTGTGTGTTTATGCAAAATTGAATTGTTTGAAATAGAACCGTTTTGACATATAAACGGCATGCTTATGCTAAACTGAACTGTTTTTTTTTTAACTGTGTGTAAATAAATAACTGATGTTTTAATTGAATTGTTTGTGATACATAGCAATATTTGGAACCATTTAAACTTGTTGACTAAACTGAATAGTTTGAAATAGAACTGTTTTTACCTTTGAACTGTGTACTAATGCTAAACTGAATTGTTTGAAATAGAACAGTTCATATGTATAAAAATGGATTTGGCGTTAAATAATTGACAATAGTTGATATCACATAAAACAAAACCAAATCAAACCTACTTCTCTGCACAGGCTGGATGTGACATAAGGTCAATTTTTACGCGGAATTAAACTGGTTTGAATTCAGAGTTTTCCTTCGAGACTGGTTGCCTAACCAAGGCTAAAGTATTCAGTCTGCTTTACACATAGCTGGAGGGAGAATAATTGGATTTATACCTTTCCCAAGGCTGTTAGTGCTCTGTGAAATGCAATCAGCCTTGTCTAGGATTTGAACTTGTGTTGCCATATCCATTTTATGGTCAAGCATCTATTTTTTTTTTTTTTTTTTTTTTTTTTTGTTTAGCTTTGAAAAAAAAGCTACTTGTATAATGACAGTTTTTAAGATAAATTTTTTCCCCTTAAAACCAAGTGATTGTTCATTGTTTGAGATATGTTTTTGAAACTTTGAAGTGTAACTTGTTTCTAGACCCAACCTTGCCCTAACTTCGGTCCAAAGTGTCCAGTCCAGTCAGCTGTGGTTGTAGAATGCGCCATAAGGTATACCCTCAACAAGTGTCCTGGATATGACACAAAACTGCATCTGATGGTGAGGCTCCAGTCCTTGAGCTTCAGGGAATGTAAAGTGCCACTTGATTGCCATTACTCCCAGTTCCACTTTGACCGAGAGCAGTAGTGCCTGCTAGGGTCCCACCTATGAGTAAAAAAAAAATCGTTTGACCATTTAACTGTGTCCAAATGACTGATGTTGAAATGAGATAGCAATACTAGAAACCATTTAACTATGGCCGTGGTGTAATGGGTATCATCGTAGGGAATGGACACGGCGACACTAGTTCAAAACCTGGATGAGACTGATTGCATTTCACATAGCACTAATACCCTTGGGAAAGGTATGAATCCAATTACTCTCCCTCCAGCTATGGGTAAATAGTAGGGCAGACTAGGTTCTTCAGCCTTGTTGAGGCAACTAGTCTAGGAGAAGGAAAACTCTGAATTCAAACCTGTTAAACTCCGCTTAAAAAATTGACCTTG
>CAUZXS010001408.1:0-7500 GCA_963585895.1 Sepioteuthis lessoniana | reverse complement strand
CTTTTAAAATGGTACTTGATACCTCCTGGCTTTAACACTCAGCAATATAAGGTTAAAGTGAATATCAAGGGTAAAGTGAACAATCCAGGGAAAGGGGTAGCACCCTCCCCTACACCTTGGTGTAGTAGCTATTGAAAAGGGAGCCTTCTGGTCGCCCTCAACTAAGGTCACCAACTTTACTTACTAAGGATTATAACAAGGCCATTGGGCTGATGAGTAGAGTGTTCACCAATGGTCCGGGAGACCGGGGTTCAATCCCTGGTCGAGTCATACCAAAGACTCAAAAAATGGTACATGATGCTGCCTTACTTAACACTATATGGTGAGGATCAAGGGTAGTGGAGCAGTCCAGGGAATGGAATAGCACCCTCACCTACATCTCAGTGTAGTAGCTATTGAAAAGGGAGCCTTAATAACAAATGATTCTTATTAAATAGGAGTGGTGACTTGAAGGTATTTATAATTGTGTATAAATCCTTATCAAATAGATGCTAATTATTTGTATTAGATAAGAATACTTGAAACCATCTGTGTGCCAACAAATGATTCTTATTAAATAGGAGTGGTTACTTGAAGGCATTTGTAATTGTGTATAAATCATTATTATCTGATAGTCTCAAGTATTCCTATCAAATACAAATAATTTGTGACTATGTAAACCCTGTGCAAAAAAACTTGTCTTTGGTATGATATTAAACTGAATCTGATGGTGAAGCTCCAGTTTTGGTTTTTGGGGAATGTGGAGTACTCCTTCATTACCATTGCTCCCAGATCCAGTCCGACCTAGAATGTTCGTACATGACAGACCCAACTCTGGGTCTAATAGAACTGTTCAGTCTTTTACTTGGGATTATTATTAATATCAAATAGAATTATTAGAGTTAGATAGGAATACTTGAAACCATTTAACTGTGTGCAAACAAATAATTAATATTAAACAGAATTATCAGTGTTAGATAACAATACTTGAAACCATTTAATTGTGTGCAAACAAATGATTAATATTAAATAGAACTATTAGTGTTAGATAGGAATACTTGAAGCCATTTAACTGTGTGCAAACAAATAATTAATATCAAATAGAATTATTACTGTTAGATTGGAATCCTTGAAACCCTTTATATGTGTGCAAACAAATGATTAATATCAAATAGAATTATTTGTGTTAGATAGGAATATGTGAAACCCTTTATATGTGTGCTAACAAATGATTAATATCAAATAGAAATATTTGTGTTAGATAGGAATACTTGAAACCATTTAACTGTGTGCAAACAAATAATTAATATTAAACAAAATTATCAGTGTTAGATAACAATACTTGAAACCATCTAATTGTGTGCAAACAAATGATTAATATTAAATAGAACTATTAGTGTTAGATAGGAATACTTAAAACTGTTCTAATAAATGAACCCTGGCTCATTTATTGCCCAGTCGGCTGGGGCTGTAGAATACACTGACTGCATCTCTGTAGAGGGGTAAGACCCACCCCCAATGAGTGTCCTGTTTATGACGCTAAACTGTCTAAAGGTGAGAATTTTGAAGGGTTTTTAATTTTTTTATGTCAAAATTTGAGCCCAACCAGATTATTAGTTTACAAAATAGTTATTTAAGTGAAGCTCTACTGTTGCAAATTTTCAAAACTGGAAAAATCTGAATTTTATGTGTAGATAAAGCACTGCTTTCTGATGAGGGAAAAATTCTGTTCAAGCAAAGCAATGGCTTGATAAGTGTTAATCTGATTCTGCTCCATCAGAAACAACAGTTAAGAGGTGGTATGCTAACTTTAAACATGGTTGTGCAAAAGATGAACGCTCAGGTCACTCAAATTCGGCAGTTGTCCTGGAAAACAACTAAAAAGTCCACAAACTCGTTTTGGTTGATCATAAATTGAAGCTGCATGAGATATCACTCTGGAGTCAAATCGGCAGTCAGCTGAGCGGACAGCTGTCCAAAGCGACCAAAGGCACAAACATCAGCAGGCAAGGTTTTGGCCTCTGTATTTTAGTATGTGCAAAGTATTTTGTTCATCAATTACCTTGAAAAAGGAAGAACCATCAATAGTGAATATTATATTGCATTATTGGTGTGTTTAAAGGAAGAAATCACTAAAAACAGCCACAAATGAAGAAGAAAAAGTGCTCTTTTACCAAGACCATGCACCGCGTCATAAGTCAATCACAACAATGGCAAAACTACATGAATTGCACTTTGAATTGCTTCCACACCCACCCTATTCTCCAGATCTGGCCCCCAGCAACTCCTGGCTGTTTGCAGACCTCAAAAGAATGCTTTCAGAGAAAGAGATTTGGCTCCAATGAAGAAGTGATATCGGAAACTGAGGCATATTTTGAGGCCAAAGTGTAGTAGTAATGCCACGAACAATCTTACCTTGAAGAAACAGAAGGTTTTGCTCTCTCTGCTACTGGCACGCAGAAACCAGAAGAAGAAAAGGACGCAAGAAGTGTGACTTATTTTATGGAGGAGAATGTGATAAGCCCACGTGAAGTGGCAAGATTTAATGAGCATATAAGAAACTAAATTTGAGGTGGAAAAAGCAGAGCAGTATTTTGCTTATGTCTGATTGGTGAACATCCATCAGTTTATTTTGCGTGTTAAATAATTTGACTACCCCCCAATAGGTTGATTCCACTTCGACTAGATTTCTAAAACCACGAACACAAAGACAAATCGTTCTACAAAAGGGCATTGAATTGTTAGAGAAGCGTTGGAATCAGTGTATCACCCTAGAAGGAGGGTGTTGAATAAAGTCGAATTTGGCCTAAAAGTTGTTTTATTAGTTAGGCCCAGGACTTTTTAACCCAAAAGCTAGAGCTGTGTATTATATACAAGAACTATATAAACCTTTTTTCTACCCGACCAGGGTTCAATCCCAGGTCGAGTAGAAAAGACTCAAAAAATGGTACTTGATGCCACCTTGCTTAACACTCAGCATTATAAGGTTAGGATCAAAAGTAAAGTGAAGCAATCCAGGGAAAGGAGTAGCACCCTCCCTTACACCTCGGTTTAGTAGCTATTGAAAAGGGAGCCTTCAGGTCACCCTTGACTAAGGTCGCCAACTTTTACTTATATGCCTCACTATGTTCAGGATCGGATCACTACTAAATGTTAACCTGCTCATTAGCCTAGTGGGTAGAGTGTTCACCAATGGTCCTGGAGACATGGGTTCAATCCCAGGTTGCGTCATACAAAAGACTTTAAAAATGATACTTGATACTTACTTGCTTAGCACTCAGCAATATAAGGTACATATCAAGGGTAAAGTGGAGTAATCCTGGAAAAAGAGTAGCGCCCTCCCCTACACTTCTGTGTAGTAGCTATTGAAAAGGGAGCCTTCTGGTCGCCCTCGACTATGCTCACTAACTTGACTTTACTTACTTTTATGCATTATAAGGTTAGGATCAAGGGTAAAGTGAAGCAATCCAGGGAAAAGAGTAGCACCCTCCCCTACACTTCTGTGTAGTAGCTATTGAAAAGGGAGCCTTCCGGTCACCCTTGACTAAGGTTGCCAACTTTTACTTTATATGCCTCTCTGTGTTCATGATCGGATCACTACTAAATGTTATATCTATAGTCTATGCCATTACTGAGAAATGTCCACTGAAATATGTGTTTGTTTATAACTTTTATTTCTTCTAATGTGAGCTTGTTTTAACCGCATTTTTGTATGACCATGTAAGTATGTTTGTTCTAAGTACTGTGTTGATTTTGTGTTCTAATTCTTAATTTAAACTATGTAAATTCTTATTTTTAATCCATATGAAGCAATAAAAAGTTAAACAAATGTTTAGCTGCTACAAATTCTAAAATGTCTCTGGAATTTTTTTTTCCCCCAATTTAGGGATGTGTGTGTGTGTGTGTGTGTGTGTGTGTGTGTGTGTGTTATACACAAATAATTAGTTTGTTTTTTTTTGTTTTTTTTTTTCTTCTTAACTTTCAGAAATGGTTGGTGCTTGTATAGGAATTTTCATCCTTGCAATGTTGTATGAAGGTCTAAAAGTCATGAGGGAACAGATGCTGCGAAAAGCTAATGTGAAAACCCGTTACCACAGTATGACGATAGAACCCAGTTTGTCGAGAGATACAATGATTCAGGAGGAACACAAGACAGTTGAGTAAGTATTGGATTAATGGCACGGATAACTTTTTTTTATTTAATTTTTTTTTTAATTTTTTACTCTTTTCTTTTTTTTTTTTTTTTTTTTTTTTTTTTTTTTTCCCTCCCTGATTGACATTGAAGCATAATTTAGGGATTTCTTTATTTGTCTAAATTTCTGATAATTTTTTATGATTTAGTGTATTCAGACTATTGTCTTCATCTTTATTGTTGTATTCACAACATTTTGGCTGATGTGTTCTTCAGCCTTCTTCACGTGTTTCTTGTTAAACTCGGGAGCCTGCACAGAATTTTTTCTGGTTGAAAAATGCTTCTGAGTGAAATGCTCTGTAAGTTACAGGTTCAATCCAAACTAGAATTGCCCAGTCAGCTGGGGTTGTAGAATACACTGACTGCATCTCTGCAGAGGGGTAAGACCCCCCCCCCGCTATCAGCGAGTGTCCTAGATATGACACTAAACTATCTGATGGTGAGGATCCAGTCATGCTCAAGCTTTGGAGAATGCGGAGTACTCCTTCATTGCCATCACTCCCAGGTCCACTCTTGCCTGAAGTGGTAGCACTTGATAAGGCCCTATCTATAGGTCGAATAGAACTAAACTGCATACTCTGAAATGGGACTGTTTTTGTATGCTCAACTGAATTGTTTGAAATGGAACTGTTTTTTTAGATTTAAACTGAGTACTTACGCTAAACTGTTTAATATAGAACTGTCTTGACATTTAACTGTGAGTAAACAAAATCTATACTTATACTAAACTGAATTGTTTGAATGAGAACTGTTTGACTGAACTGAATAGCCTTAAATGGAAATGTTTTTGACAATTAAACCAAACCCAACCAACCAATCCGACTAGCGGTGGATAACAAGGAATATTTATTATTGTGTAACACATGTATCCGGTCATGGTTAATGGAATTGGAACAATCTACCCCTGTGGATTAGATAAAGAATTCAGTTTGCGGTTTTGTGTAGGTTCCTGAGTTTGACAAATACCTGAAGAAGGCCTAAGGCTGTATCAGCTGAAACGTGAATATTCCAAAGATGAAGACAATATTCCAAATACTCTAAATCAGTGTTTCTCATAGTTCGTCTGTTGGACTACAACCTGCTGGTCCACAGGCACTACACATGATTTTTTTAAATTTGACACATAAAAAGCAGTCTCATTGTTCCAATTGACTGTTCACTGAGGCTTAGTTTATATTGATGATAGATTTATTAGCCTAATGAGTAGTGTTTGCCAATGGTCTAGGAGATTGGGGTTTGATCCCAGGTCGAGTCATGCCAAAGACTCAAAAAACGGTACTTGATGTGACTTTGCTTAACACTTAGCATTACAAGATAAGGATCAAGGGTAAAGTGTAGTAGCTATTGAGAAAAGGGAGCCTTTGGGTTACCAACTTTATTCTCCAATATTCTTCCCAATATCATTTTAATTTCATCCTATAAGGGCAGATGGTTCTCTTTTCTTTCTCGATATGGTCAGTCATACCAGACTTTTTCATTTCACCTTGAAATACTGCTTTTCAAAGTTCCTCTACCATTACTTTTAGTGGACGACATGTCTCACCTTTGTATAATGCAAAGGATGGAGTACATGCAATTTTTGGTCATGTTGTATTCTGTTGGAGATGTGACCCAGAACAGATATTTTCAAAGAGTCAAACCACTCCTGAATATTGTCCTGATTTCATATTGATTATATATTTTTCGGATCTAATGGCTTTTGCTCAATATTGTAGGCAATAAACAATTCCTTTCTTTACATTATATGAATGCTGGTTGCTGAAGTTGAGGTACACTTTGGTGAAGGAATGGAGTAGCACTATCCCTTACACTTTGGTGTAGTAGCTATTGAAAAGGGAGCCTTCGGGTCACCCTTGACTAAGGTTGCCAACTTTACTATAATATGCTTGCATAGATATTTTTTATTCAAAGTTTAACAAATTCTTTAATTTTATACACCGGTCCGTGCATTGTTTAAAGAAAAAATGTCAACTGGTTTGCAACTTCCAAAAGTTAGACAGTCACTGCACTAAATGATAAAAAGGGGATCCCCCCCTTTTTTTAAAAACATTTTTCTACTCTTTGGCAATTTTCGACACAACTAATAAGTGGTGTTTTTTTGTTTTGTTTTTTTTTTTAACTAATTATATAAATTCATATTTAACAGAAAATTCTTTGATTTGAGTTCAAAATAAGCTTCTTTAACAGGTCCCTCTTGGTAAACTGACCTTGTGTCACATCCTGTTGGCAAGACCTAGAATACACTGATTGCACTCTCTCTCTCACAGAAGAGTAAGACTCCTCCCCCCACTGGTATGACACTAAAGTCTATCGGATGGTGCATCTGGAGTCATCCCTTCATTGCCGCTTAATGTTACACCTGATACACCCCTTTTTGTGGGGACTCTTACCCCCTCTACAGGGGTTACAGTCAGTGTATTCCAATCTCTGCCAACAGGACAATAGAAAGATGACCGATAATTCTAGTGAAAAGGATTAATAAAAAGGAAATAAAATTAAGAAGATGAAGGATAATACGAGTGAAAATTATTAATAAAAAGGAGATAGGATTAGGAAGATGAAGGATAATAAAAGTGAAAATTATTAATGAAAAAGAAATAGAATTAGGAAGATGAAGGATAATACGAGTGAAAATTATCAATAAAAAGGAAATAGAACAAAAATTATTGATTTTTAGCAGTGCTTTATTTCGAATTTAAAAATAAGTTTTGATTCAGTTCAGCATTGATTTTATTATAAATAGTAATCCACAAAATCTAAATTAAGAAGGTTGAGAGATAAGATTTTGGCATGATAGGACTGTGAAAATGCTTGACCTGCCACTTGTGGGTCACATGGGATGAATCAGAATCCTGATCAATTCATACCTTTCCGAGGCCACTTTGAGCTGCTTAGCTGTGACCGTCATTGATTTGCTGGGACTGTGGACCTGCTGGATAAACTTGACTGTCCTTAAACTATCTGACTGCTTAGAATATATCTTTCTCTTGGACGTGGATGACCTGTCCATTCAGTGGCCTCTTGCTCATTTCTGAATGTATGCAAAAAGAACTTGGCCACTTTCAAGAAGCTATCTTTGAGTCATTGTGATTGGCTGATAGTGCTATGAACATGGCATATTTACCCAGTCAGCTGGGTGTTAGAATACACTGACTGCGCCTCTGCAGAGGGGTAAGACCCCCGCCCCCAACGAGTGTCCTGTATATGACACTAAACAATCTGATGGTGAGGTTCGAGCAGTGCTGGAACTTTGGGGAATGCGGAGTACCCCTTCATTGCCATCGCTCCCAGGTCCACTCTGGCCCCGGAGTGGTAGCACCTGATAGGGC
>CAUZXS010001407.1:0-55529 GCA_963585895.1 Sepioteuthis lessoniana | reverse complement strand
ATGAAAAGTTTCCTTTCAAAGGGTATAAAATTTAATACTTCCTCCTAAAATAGAAATACCTGATATATAAATGTAATATATGATTTCATAAATTTTTTATTTTAATTTTTTCCTGATTTATTTAGATGTTCGCAGGTACAGAAAACTGTCGTGCTAGTGAGAAGGGCTGGTAAAGAACATTTTAACCATAGGCAGAACCTACAGGTATTATACTAGCAGAAGATATTGATAGAAGAACAAAGAAAACAAACCAAAAAAGTCATACTCTTTGTTATATAGATATTTTTCATTGAATCTTTTCAAAGGTAGTTTCATCTAATTAATAAAGTGATTCTTTATGCAAAAAAAAAAAAGATGTGATTAGAAAAAAACGTATTTTGGGGGTAGCTTTTGGATAAAAAAAACAAGTTATTTCTATTATTACATTCTAATTTACTTGTTTTTATTGACTCGCTCTCTATCTCGCCGCCGCCATATCTGATGTTATTTTGTTCAGTAGCTGGGTGTTAAAATTAAACTCATCAGACAGGCCAGTTGGGCTGGGGCTGTAGAATACACCAACAGCATCTCTGCAGAGAGGTAAGACCCCCTCCCAATGAGTGTCCTGGGTATGACATTAAACAATTTCATGGAGAGGTTCCAGTAATGCTGGAGCTCTGGGGAATATCAAATAGCCCTTCACTGCCATCACTCCCATGTCCACTTTGGCTTAGAGTGGTAGCACCTGATAGAATCCTATCTATGGCTCAAATAGAAAATGTTTGATATTTAAACTGAGTGCAAACAAAACAATTTTTATACTCAACTGAATTGCTTCAAATAGAAACTGTTTGATCATTTAACTCAATGTAAACAAATGACTGATATTTAATAGAATTATTAGTGATACATAGCAATACTTGGAACCATTTAACTTATGCCAAACTGAATTATTTGAAATAGAACTGTTTTGATCATTTAACTTTGTGTAAGCAAATGACTGATATTTAATTGAATTGTGTTTACATAGCAAATACTTGGAACCATTTAACTTTGGCTCATGCTAAACTGAATTATTTGAAATAGAACTGTTTGATGATTTAACTCAGTGTAAACAAATGACTGATGTTTAATTGAATTGTTAGTGAACTTGGAAGTATTTAACTTTGTTGATTTATGTTTCCGAATCATATATATGTAATGTATATGATTAAACCAGATTTGGCATTAAATAACCTACAATAGTTGATATGCCCATAAAACAACCAAACTAACATGCAGATACTGAATTAATTTAAGTGGTTTAAATCATCATCTCCAAGTTATGTCAATGTATTATAACTAAAATATATTTTTTTATCCATATTCACCATTTATTTTATTCAGATACATCTTGGTTAGGTTAGGTGGCATATCATCCCCTTGATGGATATTCAATGCCAAATCCTGTTTATATATATATATATATATATATATATATATATTTGTAAGTGAATAGTTTGTAGGTAACTTTATTTTCTAATGAGTGAAAGCTCATTTATTTACAAACAAATTCTTCCAAGTGTATTTAACACTAATAATTCTATTCAATAATAGCCATTTGTTTGCACACAGTTAAATGGTTTTAAAGTATTGCTATTCAACATTAGTAATTCTACTTATTAAGTATTGGTATCTAATTTAATATTAATCATTTGTTTGCACGCAGCTTAGATGGTTTCAAGCATCACTATCTCAGCACAATTGACCCGCAGCCACTGGCTTCTAGCGCTTTTTAAAATAGAATAAGGTTAGTTATTTGTTTGCCACAAGAGCAATAGAAGAAAATGCCCTAGATAATCATAGGTGCTAGAGCTTGACATGATCATGATTGATTAGTTTTGGGTCTCTTTGACTGCCTGTCTAACCCAGTAAGAGCCAAAGTGGAGTATAGCAAGTTCATCACTTTTGGTTGCTGGGTCAAGGACTGCTCAACTGCCAGGATCCTGTCCTGAAGCATTATGGTTCATTACCCATGGCTAACAGGTAACCTTATCGAGGAGGGTCTTACCCCTCTGCAGAAGTGCAGTCAGTACATTTCCACAGCCTTAGTTGATAGGGTGGGATATACCTTGGGTCATATATGATCAAACATTTTCAGGTCATGGCACATTTACTCACTAAACACAGCATCTTAAAAGAACAATTTTTTTTTTTCAGGATCAAACCCTTCAAATTGTCAGAATCAGAATTACCAAAGTAAGAATCAAGGAAACTACCTTCTGCCATATTGTTTTTATTGTTGAAACTGAACTTTCATTCTCATTTTAAATTTAGAAATATATCTTACAAGCTGATGATGTAACATGTCAATCATATGCAAATTAGTTCTCAAACTTTTTTCTGTCTGCCAAGCTAGCTGAGTGAAGGTATTTGTATATCATCTCCAAGATACCACTTTTCTGTGGACTTCAAATTATGAGATTCATGTACACACACACCCATATATATATATATATATATATATATATATATATATATATATATATATATATATACACACACACATGTATGTATATGAATCAGTCAATGATTATACACATTTTGTATTTATAAGTTCTGTACTGTTTTTCACATTAAAAGTGTGGATAATTATTAACTCACCTATATATATATATATATATATATATAGTTATGGGCCCATAGATAAGTACACAGCAAACAATTAAAAAATCTTTTTCAAAACCAAAGATACCTGGATTTTATTATTTTTAGTGGAACATTATCCAATCAGAAGAGTGTCTATTATGTCCTATGAAATATGGAGAACTCCAGAAAGTACTCCACTGTCAAAAATGAGTTCACTGTTCCCATGTCTCAAAACATGCACAAAACTGAGTATACTCTATTCTTGTGCACTAAGGATTAATATCATTTTCTGATAACTTTAGATATTCTTTTTATTTGTCCATCAGACTTTTGAAACATCAGTCGTTTATGTGCTACTTGTTAAGTAGAATCTGAATTACACGGCATTTAAATCCACTTGTTTTTTATTACACATTGAATATATCTTTAATTCAAGTTGCTCTGTCAGAGAGGCTTAAGATACTCAAAACTGTATCCCCTGCAGAGGAGTAAGACCTCTCCCCCACCAAAAAAATAGAGGTGTCTTGTATATGAAACTAAATAACATCTGATGAAGAGGCTCCAGTTCTGGAGATCTTGGAAGTGTAGAGTACCCTTTTGTTGCCATTATTTCCTGGTCCACTCTGACCTTGACCTGTTTAGGGTCTCATCTATAGGTTAAATAGATGTCTTAAAGTTATTTGTATCTGATAGGACTGTGTCCAAAAAATTGCTTAAGAAAACAACTACAAAAAAATATAAATATGAATGTACAATGAATAGGATTCCCTAACCTTTAGGCATAAAATAAACCTTGATGGATTGACATGCCATTAAAATCAGTCAATCCAATTGAAACCATGTTTACTATAATTCTATAATTCGTGGTGTCATGGTTATCGTCGCAGGATATGGACACAGCGACACGAGTTCAAATCCTGGACGAGACTGATTGCATTTCACATAGCACTAATACCCTTGGGAAAGGTATGAATCCAAATATTCTCCCTCCAGCTATGGGTAAATAGTAGGACAGACTAGGTTCTTCAGCCTTGGTAAGGCAACTAGTCTAGGAGAAGAAAAACTCTGAATTCAAACCTGTTTAAACTCTGCTTAAAAATTGACCTTGTGTCATATCCTGCCCGAGCGGAGGGGTTGGTAAATAGGACTATAATTCTACAATAAAAAATAACTTACTTCCCTAAAATTGATTTTATTTAAACCATTTTTCTCTTTATCTCATTTGACATGGGTCTCATGGACCATTACAAATATGCAGACCACCAGACTTGTGTTAAGAAAAACAAAATCGAGTGGGTAAGGGAGATAAATCTTCACTTGAAACTTAATTTACAAATTTCTTTGAACAATATTTTAAGATTATTTTACAACTTATATTTAAATCTGAGCAGTAACTCAATTTCAATTTTTCCTTCCTTTCACAGGATCTTTTATCATCAAGTCCGGTTAATCGTCGTAGCCGTCGTTACATGAGTAACCTTTCCCGGGACTCATTTGGTTGTACACACTCCTCTCCCAATTTCTCACCTATTGGCCCGCCATCATCTCCACTTTCCTCTAGGTCCCAGCGTCAGGAGAGGAAAAGGTTCACACATCTATTTGGAAGATTCGCGAAAACAGTTGTTTTCTAGTCCTTGCTCATCACCTGTTCATGTTGCTGATGACTCATTAGAAAGAAACTTGATCGGTATGATATCCGCCTCTTACATTTACAACATTTTTTTTTTTTTTTCATGTGTGGTTGAATAGCAGAAGTTATAGTAAAAATGATAATGGAGGGCCTATTATTCCTTTTGAGTTAATAAATAATTGTTTTGGTGTGGGATTCTTGAATGTGAACTTAATATTCTATAATGTTTGTATAGAATAGTTAATTCACATCTGAAATATGGCATAAAAAAAGCATATCTTTATTGGAACTGGATATATAAAACCACATTGAATTCTGACTATATGATGATTTTAAAGATAATATTATGTAATATAGTGCTGATCAATAAAATTAACTTTTTTAAAGAGTTTTTGTGTGTGTGTATGTATATATATATATATATATATATATGCAAAGATTTGTGTTTGTATATATGTAGGCAACCATTTCTATATAAGTATGTGTGTGTGTGTATATATATATATATATATATATATATATGTGTGTGTGTGTGTGTGTGTGTGTGTGTGTGTGACCATTTGATGAGTTTAGATACTTGTAGTAAGCCTTATTCTGATAAATGCATCTTTGTCTTGCACAAGGGTCAGACAAAGATGCATTTGAACATCCTAGAATCTATTGTAGTTGCTATGCAACATCAGTTCTTGTGTAGGCAGAGAGAGAGAGAGAGAGAGAGCTTGCTCTTAGATTAGAATTACTTAGATTTGTTGTAATACCCCTTAAACCTTTTTTCTTTCCCCTTTTTTGAGATCAGATGTCTCATTATTTTAAGGTCCATGAATTTCCAACAATTTCTTTGAAAAAAATTGTTTGAAATTCGCTTCAGATTTGTTTTAGTCAATTTTATTTTACTTATTAAAACCATGTCCTCATCATATTTTAACCTAATTTATCACTCTACTTGTACGTTTTTATAAAGTGTGCAGGTGTTATGTTGGTCTGAGAATCACATGGGTGAGAAACTGACAGTCACAAAGTACTGTTGGCTATCTCTATACTATTCTAATATATATATATATATATATATAAAGCACTTTATTTATAAATATAGCAACCTATATTATTAGAAATATATATATATAAAGTCTATCAATAGACTTAGGAACAATCCATAGAAAATATATAGTATTAATATATTCAAATATGGTCTTGTAAAAAGACTGTTGAAATGAATTTATAATGGAACTCATCTGTTAAGTTTTACCTAAAATTATATATATATATATATTTTTGTTGGTCCAAAGAGAGAAAAAAAGTTAATATTTAGAATGAATAGGTCCACAAAGAGATTTATTCTTTTTAGATTATTTATTGTACTCCTCCACGTGTTTCAAGTGTCCTTGCACTATCTTCAAGGAGTCTTTAATGATATATATATAATTTTCATTCAGTGAATTGATTGCTATGTTATCAGTTCATTTTCCATTGTTTCTTTTTTAACATATCAACTCTTGTACAAACTATTTTAAGATATTAAAATAAAAAAACATTTTCTTCATAAAGGCTTTTCTCCTGATGATGACCAAAGGCCGAAACTAGTTGAGAACAATTAAAAAATCAGTAACTACAAAGAAATATATCTATTTGTCTTATTTTTGCGATATGTCAGTCATAATTTTTTCTCCTTTTTTTCCTACTGAACTTGGACTTTTTCCAAGGTCTTGTAGAACTTGGAGAATAATGAGCTTTATCCAGCCATGCTGGTCAGAAGTGATTTAAATTCAAAGCTGTTCTAGACTGTTTGTTCCCCCAAGGCTAGAGAGCCCAGTCTGCAGAAGAAGAAACATTTATGCTTTTCCCAAGAGCATTAGTGTAAAATAAAAACAGTCTTGTTTGGTATTCAAGCTTGGCTTGCTGATTCCATTTTTTTTTTGGTTACACAATGTGCAAACTGCAAATCCTTCATATATATATATATATATATATATATATATATATATATATATATTTTATGAGAGTTGGTCGTCAGTAAATTATTAGCATTACAACAATTTATTACACACATATTTATTATTTTACCCCCTTAATATTATTTACCCCTTTATTATTTTATTGCATACATACCACCTATGAGATCCATAGTATACAATTCTTACGCTATATCCCATTTAGTTATTATTATTATTATTATAATACCCCCCCCCAAATATTACACCAACATATTTACGACACAGTATAACCTTACTTATACCCATTG
Source organism: Sepioteuthis lessoniana (assembly GCA_963585895.1). Taxonomy (NCBI): domain Eukaryota; kingdom Metazoa; phylum Mollusca; class Cephalopoda; order Myopsida; family Loliginidae; genus Sepioteuthis; species Sepioteuthis lessoniana. The sequence continues at coordinate 49,053 of CAUZXS010001407.1, read as the reverse complement.
TAATCTTGCCCACCATATACGTTTACAAATCACTCATTCCCCACAACTTGCAGCGAAACAAATGTATACACATTCGTTACCCATTCCGCTATAACCAACGCTTTAAGTTCCTGGCCTGACTTAACTTGAAAACATGCATCCACATGCACGCACATACACCCACACCCATACTTACAACCACACATAAACAAAATCTTAACGGCTTTTTGTCTGCATTTTGTCGAATTTTCAATTTTGTCTGTATTTTGTCGCATTTTCGATTTTCAATTTCATTCCATTTTCTTAACTGCCTGACGAATGTTGTTATAAACTTCAAGAAACGTTAGGTTGCAGAACAATATTTTCCATGGATTAAATATATATATAATATATATTTATTTATTATCATTATTATATATATATATAATTTATGATTTTGTAAAATGATCAGATTTTTGCAGGTTATTCTAGGGAATTTTATTTTAAGCATCTGCTTCAAATGGTCTTATTACATTTCTTTCAGATGAAGGCAAGATGGACATATCAATAATTTCTTTAAAAACTCCAACATCTTCCCCTAACCAAAAAATGTCAGATTCTACTGGATTGATATTGAATACTAGCTTTTTTAAGATGTCACCTTTATTCTCTTCAGTTAAGAAAGAGCTCAAACTCATTGACCCCAATACCAACTGGAATTTGGATTCTGAGAATGAGGTTTCTCTGATTTCTTCTGAAGAAAATCCGCAAAGGCTCTCCACAGAAGCTAACACACATTCTCTTTGTGAGAAAATTGAGACCTCTTTATCTGCTGGAGATGCTGAGGGTGAATGGTTGTGTTCCATAGATCAAACGAGGGACAACACCACCAAAAACAACAACAACAACACTCAAAACAAAAACAATGCAATGCAAGATTTGCAGAATATCACTTCTTCAATGTCTGCCAACTTCAGCATCATACCCTCAAAACTGGAAGTGACAAATGTGGACAACTCTCGGTATACATCAACTTTACAGCATGATACAGGTTACATGTCCTATAACACGACAGGTTCAATGCCGTCACGATCAGAAATCTCCCAGTGTTCCAAATTGGCATTTTCAATCTACAACACATCATCCCAAGACATACCAGAATCTGTAATGGACACAGCTAAGTTGCTGTCAGAGAAAGGTTTAATGGGAATACCTCAGTCGAAAGCTGTTGGTTTGAAAACGTCGAATACTATCTCTTATGCAGATTCTTTACTTGATTATGAGGAAGTTGTAGATCGAGCCCAGCAGGTACTTACGTTAACCTCTAAGTTTTGCAATGGACAGTCAGAAAAGCATCAAGCTGCTACAGAGATTAACAATGATAAAAGCAGTGATCAGACCGATTTGTTACAGTGGCAGCCGATTGGTGCTTCAACACCAACCCATAAAGGCCATCATAAATCAGCAAGTGAGTATTAGATTATTTGCAATTTTAGAGGATATGACCTTTAGCTTTTGGGGGTTTGAAATTCCTATTTTATGTTTTTGAAGTATAAACATATTTGCTAAGTGTCACCTATCAAAAGATGACCATGTTGTATGCTTTAACCCTGTGTAGCTTAGACTATGACAACTGCATCCTTTGCAAAAGGGTATTTCCCCCCCAAAAAAATGTGGGGATGTCTTGAGTTTGACACTAAACTTTATCTGATGTAGTGGTGCTAGTTTTGGAGACCTGAGAAGTGTGAAATACCCCTTTATTACCATTACTCCCAGGTTCACTCTGATCTGGAGTGGTAGTAGCTGTTAGTGTCCTGTCTATGGGCCAAATACATTTGTTAGAAGATTATTAGTATCAGAGTGGAATGCTTGAAACAATATAACTGCAAAGGAAAAAATTGATTATTATTAAATAGAATTACTAATGTTAGATAGGAATACTTGAAACCATTTATTTGTGTGCAAATTATTTGTGTTAAGAATAGTTACTTGAAGCTGTAATTGCTTATTATGGATTATTATTATTAGTTACTTAAAACCATATAGCTGTGGGTAAATTATTTGTATTAAGAATAGTTACTTGAAGCTATAATTGCTTATTATGGATTATTATTATTAGTTACTTAAAACCATATAGCTGTGGGTAAATTATTATAGTTACTTGAAGCTGTAATTGCTTACTAAGGATTATTATTATTATTTGTTACTTAAAACCAGATAACTGTGGGTAAATTATTTGTGTTATGAATAGTTACTTGAAGCTGTAATTGCTTACTAAGGATTATTATTATTATTAGTTACTTAAGACCAGATCACTGTGGGTAAATTATTTGTGTTATGAATAGTTACTTGAAGCTGTAATTGCTTACTAAGGATTATTATTATTAGTTACTTAAGACCAGATCACTGTGGGTAAATTATTTGTGTTATGAATAGTTACTTGAAGCTGTAATTGCTTACTAAGGATTATTATTATTAGTTACTTAAAACCATATAGCTGTGTGCAAATTATTTGTATTAAGAATTGTTACTTGAAGCTATAATTCTTTACTAAGGATTATTATTAGTTACTTAAAACCATATAACTAAAAAAAAATGATATTATTAGATAGGAATATTCAATACAATATATAGTTGTGTATGAATTAATGTTAAATAGAGAAGCAAATGATTATAGAAAAAAATTACAAATGAATCAATTTCGATATTAAATAACCCATAAAAGGTTGATATGTCATTAAACAAATAAACCAAACCCATTGATGTTATCATATCGTTTTAAAAAAAAACTCTTAAACAGCTATACAAAAAATGTAAATATAGATGTATCATGTATGCAATTCCTTAACCTCTTAGCTTGCCTAGTCGGCTGGGGCTGTAGAATACACTGACTGCTTCTCTGCAGAGGGGTAAGACCCCCCCCCAATGAGTGTCCTGGATATGACACTAAACATTCTGATGGTGAGGTTCCAGCAATGCTGGAGCTTTGGGGAATGCGGAGTACCCCTTTATTACCATCGCTCCCAGGTCCACTCTGGCTCAGAGTGGTAGCACCTGATAGGGCCATATCTATGGGTTAAATAGAACTAATGGCATACTTATGCTAAACTGAATTGCTTGAAATAGAAATGTTTTTGACAAACCATACTTACATTTAAACTGTGTGCTTATGCTAAACTGAATTATTTGAAATTAAACTGTTTTTTGACATTGAAACTGTACATACACTAAACTGAATTGTTATATATAACTGCTTGAATAAACTGAATAGTTTGAAATAGAAATGTTTTTGACAAACTGTGTACTCATGCTAAACTGAATTGTTTGAAATAGAACTGATTATTTACATAAAAATGGATTTGGCGTTAAATAACCTACAAAGGTTGATATGCCATAAAACCCAACCAACCAACTTAACCTCTTAGTATAAAATAACCCAAGATGGGTTGACATACCATTAAACTCAATCAATCATTGGCATACCTTTTTTTGATTTTAATAACCTCTATTTACAAAATTGACTTTATGATGCTAATTTTTTCATGATTTTTTTTCACATTTTTTTTTGTAACTATTTTGTCTTGATTTCTTGTAGGTGAGACAGCTGCTGAAATTTTGCAAAAAGCTCAGGAAGATCTTAAGCAGTTGTCCAGAGATAAAGTAATTCTTACTTAGAAAAAAACGGTTCATTTTTTTTTTTTTTCATTTGGCATGGTTTCATTTCTCTACTTTCATTTTTTTTTTTTTTTTTTTTGCTTAAGCAAAAAGCCAATGTTCAATAATGTCCCCTACTTAAAAAAATAAAAAAAATATATACATTTGTTAATCTTTATCCTCTTGTAATATATCCTAAAAACATCTTACATTTCTCTCTCTCTGTTTTTTAAAGTTATTTTTAATTTTGTCTTTCCTTCCAAAATTGTGTGTGTACAGAAAGACAGAAAAATGTTTTCTTTTGAATGCGATCTGAAATCTTAAAACAAAATTTTAAAATTGGAAAATAAGATTCAAGATAAAAACTTAATATGTTTGGGTGGGTAAGGAATCTTTGATAAGGGTAAAGAAAATTATTGCATTCATTTTTTTTTTTAATTATAACTTTATAGTAGTTTGATTTTTAATCAAGAAAGAAAAAAAAATGGTCGATATTTTTTTTTCTTTTTTTTAATATAGTTTTGGAATGTTATTAAAATTTTTAATAGCATTCTTGGACTTTAAACATTGTACAGAACAATTTTTTAAATGACCATACTAATAAAAATCAAAACAGTGTAAATTATAAGTTTCAGACACTAAAGAAATATAATGTGAGGAAATTTTTTTTCTCTCGTCCTTACATTAAGCACTAAAAAACCCCTAAAGAACCCATGTGTGTGTGTGTGTGTGTGTGTGTGTGTGTGTGTATGTATGTATGCATATATATATATATATATATATATATATATGTATAGTGCCACCAAAATTTTTAAATCCTTGCATATTTTTTCTTTTTATTCAGTTTCTCTTGTATCATTTTTGATGCAATTTCTTACCTGTTGTCTTTAACTGTAATTTTGGCTGTGGCGTCAAATATATTTATTTGATTTTCGTTGTTAACTGAACTGAATTTGCTCACTGGTCATTTGATATTTCTTCTACAATGTCAAGACGTCTGAATGTCTCTCAAGTAAATGTAAAAATAATTTTCTTTCTAATCAAATACCAATAAAGTATCCAATGTTGGAATTTACACTTCCATGTTGAACTGTGAGTTAGGGTCCTTCTATTGTTTTATTTTTTTTTCTTAATGGGTATGGATGTGTATATTTTAAACAATCAAGTTGTTATAAGATTCCATTTCTATGCATTCTAATTTCAAACAATGAAAAAAACAAAAAATAAATATTGAAAAATCCTTTCTTAATCTTTTCATGGTGTGACATTTGAACATTGACCAAATATTTTATTTTCTTAATCTTTTTTTCTCTCTGTCTCTGTCTTTTTTAAATAAAAAGTACATTTTTTTTTTTTTTTTTTTCATAAAAATTGTCTCCCAAAAGTGTTTTTCAGTTGGATTTTTTTCTCGTTGTTTAAAAAAAAACTACAAACTAATTTCAGTGTCAAAGCAATAAAAAAAGATATATACTCAACCTTTTGAACCGTTAGGTCCTTAGTGTTTAGATATGAAATTCATAAAAAATCAAGTATAAAAACATGAAATTCATTAAAAAAAAAACATGAAATTCATAAAAAAAACATGAAATTCATAAAAAATCAAGTATAAAAACATGAAATTCATTAAAAAAAAACATGAAATCAAGTATAAAAACATGAAATTCATAAAAAATCAAGTATAAAAACATGAAATTCATTAAAAAAAAAAACATGAAATCAAGTATAAAAACATGAAATTCATAAAAAAAACATGAAATTCATAAAAAATCAAGTATAAAAACCTTTAAACTTTGCTGTAGAATGTAGACATCTGTTTAAAGCCACCCCATCATTCATTAAAATGAAAGGCTGTGATTGGTGTCAGTCAGCCTGATATTTTGGGCTCCAGGAGATTAGATCAAGTTTTAATATTTTATTACTGATACCTAAAATTAAAGGGAAAGGCTTATTGTTGTTCATTATGAAGTTGTGCTCATCCCAAAATAATGGGATCATGGGTTCAAAGGTTAAAATATCTATTTATTCAAAACAGTCCTAATAGTCTAAGTGAAAAGTGTGGTAAGGGTAACCTGAAGCCAAACATTTTAGACCTTATTTTTCCGATGCAGGTATCTTTGGGGATTGAGTAAAGTTTTTGTAAATGGGTCAAAGCCTGGTCTGTTTACCAAAACTTTTTCTCAGGTTACTCTTACCTTATTTTTCATCTGGATTATAAATAAAGGAATTAATAACAGTAAAGAACGCTGAAATTTTTAACTTAAAATACTGAGATGACATGAAATCTATTACTTAAGTACAACTAACTGTAATTCTACTTTAGTTATTTAAATTTGAATGTTTTTCTTGAATTCAGTTCTATTATTAGTTAGCCTTTTCATTTTTCAGTTGTTTTGTTAAGTGCTATTACATTGTTCTTCCTCTTCCTTTTTAAAATCATGCCTTGTGTAAATGTTTTCTATTTCAAATAATTGACATCATAATCATAATTGTATAATAGATACGAAATGAACTCTGATTATATATGTAAAAAACAATTTGCTTGGAGAAGGATAGTTTGATTCCGTCACATTAAATCACCTGACTGAGCATACTATTTCTTCTTTTAAGAATTTCTGTTACATCATGTGACAGATTGCAGTCATTGTTAACTGATACATATTTATTTATCTATTTATTTAATCTCTTTTTTTTTTAAATAAAAATCCACATGTGTTATTGGTTTTTCATGATTTTGAGGTTAATGAAAAATTATAATTTTACACATTTGTGGGTAAAATTTAGCTAGTGTAACAAAAAAAATCAACTCTTGAAAACCAGTTTTTTTTCTTTCAGTGAAGTAAGTTTGTATTTACTTTAGTTTGTATCAATATACATACATTTTTTTTTAATCTAGGAATAAATTCTTCTTTCAATACTGGTGTTAGTTTTTGTACATGTAAATTGATTATGAAATTTTGACTATTTTTTTCCCCTTGTCTTTTTCTTGTTTTCTATTGCAACTCTCAGGTTGTTTTTATGTTTATTCCTATTTGATTACCTATCAGGTGTGAGTGGGTTATATGGTATCCCCTTACTACCAGGCTGAAAAACACTTGTCACATCACAACATTAGAAACAACTTCATATTTCAAATTATCAAAATAGAATTGTAACATCATCAATGTGTTTCAATTTATTCAAGCTTAAATGTACAGGTAATATAGTTGGATTACAATTACATTTCAAATCAGTACTTTCACAGGTTCTAAAATAAGGGCCTTTTATGAATTAGCTCATTGGCCTAGTGAGTAGAGTGTTTGCCAATGGTCTGGGAAACTTGGGTTCAATCCCAGGTTGTGTCATACCAAAGACTTTAAAAATGGTACTTGATGCTTACACTCAATATACGCAATATAAGATATGTATCAAGGGTAAAGTGGAGAACTTCATGGGAAAGGAGTAGCACCCTCCCCTACACCTCAGTGTAGTAGCTATTGGAAAGGGAGCCTTCTGGTCATCAACTTTACTTTACTTTATGAATAGTACTCAAACACCATGCACATATTGTACTCGAGTCAAAATTGGCATCATCTTTCAAGTTGTAATAATTGAATTTTCTGTTGATTGGAAATAATTTGAAGTTTATTCTTTATTACAGATCCATATTGCTTACTTCAGTGGTTGTAAGATGTAAAAATGGCCAGAGAGGTGAAATAGTGAGGAGGTTGGGAGAAAGAAGTAATAAATGTAATGTTTAAAATTTATGTCTTATCTACCTACACCTATATGTATCGGGGGGGGGGGAACAACCCCAGACAGCTAACACAAAAAGTATTATGACAAAAAGTATTGACGATGTTCATGGCAAGTTAAGAGAATTTATGACCATTTACTTTTTTTTTTTTTTTTTTTTTTTAGGATATCCATTCAGATTATGCTGTTCATCTGGTCAGGTTTTCAGTAAATGATTGACTAAGTTCATGATGATGGCAATTCAATTATTTTTCAATAATGGAAAGTAACAGTCCACAATTATCGTATAGCACAATTTTGACTTTTTTCAAACTCTGACAACTGCTTACCAGTAATTAGCAAAGGACTAATCAAAATTTAGGATTTCAAATCAAGGAAAAAAAAAAATTCTAATTTCCTATTTTTGGTATTTCTGAGAAGTTTCTTTTTAGAAAATTGACTTTCGCTGCAACTAAAGTATCTTTGACAAGAACAATCAAAGAAAATAATCATTTCCTGTGTGTGTCCAAGCCATTGAAGTTTCATTAAAATTTGTGGCTATAAAAAAAATGGTTCAGTTTTTCCTTTCTTTTTTTTTTTTTTTTTTTTTGTCCAGTACTGTATATGTACCTTTCAAAATGTTGAGACATATACCGTAACTGTCTACGATTTTTTTAATGTTCTTAGTAGAATCAAATTATTTCTATTAAATAAGGTTAATAAAACTATTAGGATTACTAGTTTAAATTTTCATTTATGCTTATTTTTCATTTAGTTGTTATCAAAATTACTTTCTCTATCCATAATTTACTTATGTAGTCTCATTTTATGAGAGTAGTGAATTTAAAATATATCTTCATTTGCTTCCTTTTTTTTCCCTCCTTTTAAATTAACTTCTCAATTATTTTTGTTTTTTCTTCATTTCGAAATTTATTGTGTATTCTTGTCACTCCTAATCAAGAGGCGACTGACAATGATCTGGACCCATAAGCAAAAATGATTATTGGCTACTTAACCTGTTCCATCCTACTATTTCATACAGATATGTACAGTTTGAATGAGACATTTATCTTCATGTCTCAAAAAAAATTGAGAAATATGTTAAAATTTGTGGAGAACTGAACATATCTACTGGACTTTCATCTATAATACATTGATTTATTTGGGACCGTCTCAAAAATGAGATTTTAGCTCTTTCGGTTTCTTTCTGCTTCAGGTCCTTGGATACTGATTAATTACTTTACTGCTCATAATTTGTAATTATTTCATCATCAGCACAATTAATGTCAAGCCATTGTACATTTTTTTTGTTGTAACCGTCACTTTCCAGTATGTTCTTAACACCCAAAATACCTATATTAGTAAATTTAAAAAAAAAAAATTAATTACTTTCGAAGTACTAAAATGGGAAAAGCTAATTCCAAAAGTTGTTTGGACTAATAAACTCATTCTTTGTAATGTTTATAGTTTTTACTTGCCACAATGTTTTAGCCTCCCCCATATATATATATATATATATATATATATATACACAGAGCCAGAATTAATCTACCTAGATTTCACCTACTGGATCATTGAGCACACTTGCGTTTCAGCTTAGGTGATTCTGTCAGTGATTTTTTTTTTTTTTTTTTCTTTTGACTTGGCATTGCAGTGCTGGTTGATTATTTTCAAGCAGTATGAATGTTTCTAGTCTTTTCTTTTCTTTTCTTTATTGAATTTTTTTCTTCAGATATCAGTTTGTGTAATATTTTTTTTATTCACTAATTGTATCATCTGGGTTTTTTTTTCACACCATCAGACTTATAGAATAGGTATAAAAATAAAAATGGAATATTTATATATATATATGATATCCTTTATGTGATTTGGTCAACCTGTTGGCAGGGCTTAGAATACACTGATTGTATTCCCTTTCAGAGCGGGGTAAGACCCTCCCCATTGCAAAAAAAAATGTCTTGAGTATGACAGTAAACTACATCTGATTGTGAGGGTCCAGTTCTGGGACCTGTTGTAAACCCCTTCATTGCCATTACTCCCTGGTCCACTCTGACCTGGAGTGGTGGTACCTTGTGTGTGTAAAATAGATCCGTTTATAAATGTCATCATATAATTGTGTGCAAAAATCTCAAGAAACTATACAAAAAATGTAAATATAAATGTACAATGTATGCAATTCCCTAACCTTAAGGCATAAAATAACTCAAGATACTATTTGCCAATGTCTCCCACCAGACAAGGCTTGACACAAGGTCAAAAGCCTGAAGGCCGATTAAAGTGGGGAAGGTCGGGAACGAGCCGAGGCTCAACCCCTACTAATCTGTACTGCTCAATGACCCACTAAGTGCAATGTGGGTCTAATGAGGCAAGCAGTTTCACGAACCCAAATGTGGGTCTGGGCATATATGCCGGGTTATGGCTTGAACTAGACAGCAAGGTCTAGTGCCATACATAGGTTCTTTGAGAGCATTGAAATGCCATTAAAATCAGTGTTATTTCAGTACCGGACATTGGTATAATGGTTAGAGTGTTCGCCAATAGTTCGGGAGACCTGGGTTCAATCCCAGGTCGAGTTATAGTAAAGACTTTAAAAATGGTACTTGATGCCTCCTTGCTTAACACTCAGCATTATAAGGTACAGATCAAGGGTAAAATGGAGAAATCCTGAGAAAGGAGTAGCACCCTTCCCTACTCCTTGGTGTAGTAGCTATTGAAAAGGGAGCCTTTGGGTCACCCTCGACTATGGTCGCCAACTTTATTTCAGTACTGAAAATTGTCTGTGTAGCTTGCATTATTGGAATTAAAATGAGCCAGATGATACATTAGCAACCCTTTCTTCTTTTCTTTGTGCTATTATGTTCACTTTTGAACTAATAGCCTTAGGAAAGGCATGAACTCCCCAATCCTCCTAGCTATAGGTTAAATAGTACCACTACTGTCCTTCTACAAAGATAGCTAAGGTATATATGCCATTAAACAAACCAAGCTATTTATTTCTGTGGAAAAAAATGAGCCACCTCTTCCCCCTCATTAATAGGAATTATCCAGTTTGATTCTCTGAAAATTTATTGTAACAACCAAGGAAAGTCAAAGAATGAGTCTCTAGTCTAAACAATTCTAAGAATGATAAGTACTCTTTGTAAAATCAGTGACAAAATTATTTAAATTTTACTTGAGTATAGATAAGGAGTTTTCATATTTAAAGACCACATTGATATTGTCTACAATTAAGACCACTCTTAAATTTTTTGTAATTTTATAACAAAATCTAAAGTTGAAACTTTTAATTAATAATTTGGTCCATTTTGAATTAATATATTCTTCTACAAAAAAATTAAAAAACCCCAACTTTTCTAGCCTTTTAATAGCTTCTTGTGAAAAAGCATTGGGATATCAGGTTGTTAAAATGGAGGTGAGCAATTTTGTCTTTTGACAAGGCTGTGGAAGGCCACACTTGGTAATTGAAAAGGCCACAGGTTCCCTACCCCTGCTATAGATTGAAGCTGGGGAAACATTCAGCAATTATGTACACAGAAATTAATACGATTTAATAAGACTTTGAAACTGGTTTTCATATTTATGTAATCATTTCCCAAGTTGAGTAAAACTAATTTACTTGATATTGTTTTTATATTTTATTTTACTAACATTATCAGTTTCTATATATTCCTGATGAAAATCTTATATAATCCCAATTTCTAAATCAGAATAAAAAACAAAACAAAAAAATCCATCTATTATCTTATTTATTTTATATGTACATACCATAATTGACAGGTTATATGATGCACTTCTTTTTTTTTCCCAAAAAGTTCCCGAAAATCACTTGGCATCTTGTAATATTAAAGGTACTATTTACCAACCCCTCCGCTCGGGCAGGATATGACACAAGGTCAATTTTTAAGCGGAGTTTAACAGGTTTTGAATTCAGAGTTTTCCTTCTCCTAGACTAGTTGCCTCACCAAGGCTGAGGAACCTAGTCCGTCCTACTATTTACCCATAGTTGGAGGGAGAATAAGGGGGTTCATACCTTTCCCAAGGGTATTTGCCTGAAAGTGAACGTAATAGCGCGACTGGAGTACGAACTCGCGTACTACGATTCCTCGCTTTAAACATTACACCACGAGGACACCCCTTGTAATATTAAAGGTCACCTTTAGGGTGCTGGCCCTTAAATTAAACTGCAAACATTTGCACAGATGTAACCAAGATAATTGCTTCTACACCAACAACAGCAGCTCTTTTCTAAGGTAACAATATATAACAGTAGTACTGGGCAAGTACTTCAAATAAAATAACATCTGTCATGAAGAAAATTAAGTGATGATTGCTTAACCATGCATGTGCCTAAACAAACTGATCATGGTTTATAAATGTAAAATATTCGGATTTAATTAGAATCGGAATACATATGAAACTTTAAATATGACCTGATTGTGAGGGAGAGCTATGAATGACAGGTGAAAACCCTTAACCTGACATTTCTAGTTTAAATTTGTTTATTTATTTAAAAAAAAAAATATTTGCCCAAATTGAGTTGCATCTTATAAGCTGTCAAATATGGTGATTATATTCATTGATTGTGTACCATAGCCATATACATGAATATGTGAAATGTACATGGGATGTTCATATATATATATATAAATATATATATATATATATATATATATATATATATATACATACATATATCACATAGAAATCTCGAAACACGAAAAACACTTACAACTTCTTTGTTCAGGTACGAAACTTTTTACCTTTGAGTTTAAAGGTTTTTCGACATAAGGAGAGAGACGCACAATCTTTCTATTCTGGTTTTTCCATCTGCCCCCCACCTCTTGTGTGAAACCTGCCCAGGGGCTCCGCGAGCAAGCGAAAGTCAACCGTCTCGTTTGGTGTCCAGTTCTCAACTCTACTAACTTTCTTCAAATTTCCCAAATCCTCAGTGCGCTTCTGGTGCGTGACGTCACCCGCACTCTGTAACCCTGTTTCCCATCTGGGCTATTGTGACATCTCTGCTCCGTGCGTGTGTGAACACCTGTGTTAATGTTGCTCCTAACTAACCCATGTGCTGAGCTGAAAGGTTCTCAGCCTAACTAAACCCAAAGGCATAAACTGAAATCCCTCGGCCATTATATTACAATTGTACTTCATAGTTTAACACAGGTACCAATAACTGAACTGTCCACCATGAAATTGAGTAAAAACACTTGTAGATTTTTTATTTTATTTTATCTTATTTCTGATCTGTAAAACTTTTGGCTGGTTGGATATGACTTGTACTTTATTTGGAAAATTATTTAACAATCATGCTTCCTTGAAATTTTGAATAATATCACTTGGTTTTGAAGGTGGTGACAGGTATGAGGTTCAATTCTTGATATTAGAGTTCTTAGTCCAACTAAAAAAGGAATGACCTAGTGCTATGAGGAATGCTATTTCAAGTTGTTCTACTGTTCAACACACTAGACACATTTTCTTTGAAAAGAAATACAGTATCAAAAAAATAAAAAGGATTATTTCTTTGGTTGGGCTGAGAATATTTCAGCATCTTGTTGTATATACGTATTCTATATATAAATTTATCAATTGTCATTTTGCTTGTATGCATCTGACTTGTTATTTCTGTTCCTAACATATTCAAATGCTGAATTTTATAAGAATTTTGAGTGCGGTGTTATATAGGAAAACAAACATTATTATTGTATGCTCATATATAAAATTCTGAAATTTGTTAAAAAAAAATATAGCAGACTGCAGAAATTATTTTAGTTTTATAAATTTTATTATTTGTTTATATTAAAAGGTACCTCATGATGTGATCATTAGCAAACTAGGCTAGCAGACCTATAACTGGTGAGTTTGATTTTCACTGGGTGCCCAAACTTCTGGTCCTCACTCTTAAGTTGATAATTATTTATACCATTGAGAAAAATAATTTTAAAGTTTTTTTCTTTTTTGTTTGTTCTTGATTCATTGAAAGACAAATAAATTGTCTTTTGGATTTTTCACGTCTGTAATTTTAGAAGTCCACCTCGTTTTCTTTAACATATTTCAGAATTTTATCATTTCGCTATTAGCAGTCCAAAATACAAAAACTGTAAAATCATGTACTACTGTGTGACATCAAAATATACATCATCCCGTTCCACTTGGGACCATCTCTTCAAATAAGTACCATACTTTTAATAAAAACAATTATGGCTTTATTGATTTATACCAATGTATCCCAACCAAAATCTGATTTATTAATATATTTTTTAAAGTCAGGATGGAACAGAATTTTGAATGTAATGAAGTTCTTGGAAGGAATGATAGCACAAAGTCAGTTATTTAACAATTTCATATCTTGTCTCAACTTTGATCTTCATCCATTTTTTCCTCATGATCACTGTTGTCCATTACATACTTCTCTTGAATGTCTTTGATCTTTTCGTATTCAAATTCAGCACCAATGGCACAGGAAAGCATTGACTGTAAATTACGTTCCTCTGTATCACCAAACATATAACCGTTGGCCTTGTCCACTGTCTGAAGAACCCGTAAAACGCTTTCATTCTTCTGAAATAAAACAGACAAAAATATATACGAGTTATTCAAGTCATTTTCAGTTTGTAAATTCATCAACAAAGTTATATCAATTAAAAAGATTAGATCAGAGGCGGCCACACTTTTTTGGCTTGTGAGCTATTTTTAAAATGACCAGGTCAAAATGATCTACCCATATTAAAAAAATGCTCATTATATTTATATATGTACTGAGTATACTTGATATATAGAATATATGTTTGCATGAATTGCATCATTGCATGAACCCTTACAGCACAATAAAAACGGTTGGTTGGTTGGGTTTTATGGCAAATCCATTTTTATACAAATAATCAATTCTATTTCAAACAATTGAGAGTTTAATACAGAGTTTAATTGTCAAAAACATTTCTATTTCAAGCAATTCCATTTATTCAAACAGTTCTAATTCAGTTTAGTATAAGCACAGAAGTTCTCTATCAAACAATTCAGTTTTGTTTAAGTATAGTTTCAATGTTAAAAACAGTTCCATTTCGAACAATTCAGTTTAGCATAAGCATGCAGTTTAAATGTAAGTACACAATTTAATTGTTGAAAATATTTCTTTTTCAAGCTATGCAGTTTAGTCAAACAGTTCTATTTCAAACAATTCAGTTTAGCATAAGTATGCAGTTAGTTCTATTTAACCCATAGATAGGGCCAAATCAGGTGTTACCATTCTGGGCCAGTGTGAACCTGGAAGCAATGGCAATGAAGAGGTGCTCCACATTCCCCAAAGCTCCAGCATCACTGGAATCTCACCATTAGATTTTTTAGTGTCATATCCAGGACACTCGTTGGGGGAGGGGTCGGTGTATTCTACAGACCCAGCCGACTGGGCCATACACAGAGTTGAATGTCAAAACAGTTTTATTTCAGATAATTCAGTTTAGCATAAGTACACAATTTAGAGATCAAAACAGTTCTATTTCAAGCAGTTCAGTTTAGCATAAGTACGCAGTTAAATGTCAAAACTTCTATTTAAACAATTCAGTTTAGCATAAATATGCAGTTTAAATGCAAAAAACAGTAAAGTCAAGAAACCACAGTTTAGTTCTATTTAACCCATAGATAAGACCCTTATCAGGTGCTACCACTCCAGGCCAAACTGGACCTGGGAGCAATGGCAATGAAGGGATACTCTGCATTCCGCAAAGCTCTAGCATTACTGGAACCTCACCATCAGATTGTTTAGTGTGATATCCAGGACATTCGTGGGGGGGGGTCTTACCCCTCTGCAGAGAAGCAGTCTGTGTATTCTACAGACCCAGCCGGCTGGGCAAAATAAAATCAGTTTTTATATCCCTTGTTTAGTAGATATAAATTTACAGGCTAACTAAGCCACTTAACTCATCATAGTTTTGTAGTTGCTTGCATGTTTTCTATGTCAACAAAATTTGCAGGAATAGCAGATTGGCCACGCTGTACATCAACCAAGTGGCACCTGCCTAAAGAGAGGATCAATAATAGGTTAGCATCTAAAGAAAAAAAAAAAAAAAAAAAAAATTTTTTTTTTGAATGGCATACTAAATACCTGCGCTGCCTTTGTAATTTACTGGTTGATTGCATGTGACATACTGAGCACCTCTGCATAAGGTCATAATTTGAATAGGTCAAATAATAGGCCCAGGTTAGAGGGTAAATGTCAACCCTCCTCATTTCAAAGTGCTCAGTAATAAATATGAGAGGTTGCTG
Source organism: Sepioteuthis lessoniana (assembly GCA_963585895.1). Classification (NCBI taxonomy): domain Eukaryota; kingdom Metazoa; phylum Mollusca; class Cephalopoda; order Myopsida; family Loliginidae; genus Sepioteuthis; species Sepioteuthis lessoniana. Next base: position 33,465 of record CAUZXS010001407.1, on the reverse strand, counting down.
AAAAGTTCTTAGCCTAATCAAGAAGAGAATTGCTTAGAGCTACAAAACATACATGTACATATATTTAATCCTTCTTAAAAAAAAAAAAAAAAGGGGAAAAAAAGTGTCTTGGTTTGGCCAAAAAATTTTTCTGTACCTCTTGTATACAGTACACTTTAATAATTTCTCAAAGTGGTCCATATCGACCCCTGTGGGTGAATAAAAGCATTGGGGTGGGGTCCACAGGGAGGGAATTTATCAGTTTGCATTTATAAATCCCTTTATAACAGGAGAAAAAAATCATGTATGCTAGCTGCTAGATATTGTACACCTTACAAAATGTCACATTGGGTGTGATGATCACTAGTAATGTATTGTGTACACATGACCCAAAATATATGTTGCCCAGTTGGCTGGGGCTGTAGAATACACCGATTGCATCCCTACAGAGGGCTTAGACCCCCAATCCAACAAGTGCCCTGGATATGACACTAAAGAATCTGATGGTGAGGTTCCAGTAATGCTGGAGCTTTGGGGAATGTGGAGTAGCTATTGTAAAGGGAGCCTTCAGGTTGCCCTCGACTGTAGTCACCAACAATGGGGAGGGTGCTACTTCTTTACTCAGATTACTCCACTTTACCCTTGATATGTACCTTTAATGCTGGGTGTTAAGCAAAGAGGTATCAAGTACCATTTTTAAAGTCTTTGGTATGACCCGACCTGGGATTGAATCCAGGTCTCCAGGATCATTGGCGAACACTCTACCCACTAGACCAATGAGCCAGTCCTTTTAAACATTTACAAATGAATCAAATTTCAGCATTGAATAACCCATCACCATCAGATAGTCTAGTGTCATAGACCCTATCAAATGCTAACACTCCAGGCCAGAGTGGACCTAAAAGCAAAAGTAATGAAGGTGTACTCTGCATTTCCCAAAGCTCCAGTTTTACTAAAGCCTCACCATCAGATTGTTTAGTGTCATATCCAGGACACTCATTGGGGGAGTCTTACCCCTCTGCAGAGATGCAGTTGGTGTATTCTACAGCCCCAGCTGACTGGGCCTCTTGTATTTGGTTGATGTCATCCAATGAAGACCACTGATTGGATATCAAGGGATTGTATTTTAATTATATTCATAGTAATACAAGGGTCATTTAATAAACAAGGAGAATTTTTATGGAAAAATAAATAATTTTTTTTCAAATTTTTTTTCTATAATGTAAATTCTACATTGTTTAGAACTGGTTTGAGCGAAAATGATTCTAATCTTGAAAAAATATTTGTTTTGAGGTTATTCAAAATGGCTGAGAAATACAAGCCATATGAAATTTACAGAAGTGTTTATGTGTACAGAGAAACAGGTTTTAGTTAAAAAAAAATATTTACAAATAGGTTAAACATGAGTTTGCCACTACAAGCTTGAATCAAAAAGATAGTTCATAAAGTGAAAACACTGACTTTCTGGGAGCAGCAATCACTGAAGAAGGTCATGCTGACTGTATTCTGGGATATGAAAGGACCCATCATTATTGATTTCCTTGAAAAAGGGGCAACTGTAAACTGTGTTTCCTGTTGTCAACTTTGAAAAAAATTCACTTTATTTATTGAATGACCTTCATATGAGTGGAGAAAAAATTCAAGGGAAGTAATTCTTGCATAGTGAAAAAGTTTAGTATCACAAAGTAAAGTTGGCGACCATAGTCGAGGGTGACCCAAAGGATCCATTTTCAATAGTTACTACACTGAGGTGTAGGGAAGGGCGCTATTTCCAGGATTACTCCACTTTACCCTTGATCCTTACCTTATAATGCTGAGTGTTAAGCAAGGAGTACCATTTCTTGAGTCTTTGGTATGACTCAACCTGGGATTGAACCCAGGGCTCCCTGACCATTGGGGAACACCCTACTCATTAGTCCGAAATTATGTGCAAATTCTCCACATTTACCCAAAATTCTTTACCAAAGGGCCATTTTTGGGCTTCAGCTTGGGGTGTAGGTCCTCCTCTAAATCATAGGCCTATGCTAACTGGTCCATGTTCTTCTTTAAAATAATATTTTGTGCTAAAGGATCCTCTTTGAATCTCTTTATAATAAGAATATTTACCAAAAAGTCTTTGTTTTACTTCTACCAGGGGTGTACACCTCAAAGTCATCAATCTGGCTCATCAAAAACTTCAAGGTTAACTTACTTTCATACTTACAATTAATTCCTATAACAAATACACTGAAAAGCATTTGTTACATAGCCATGATATGGCTACGTGAAATGTACATAGAATGTTCATAGCATATATACATAGAACATAGGAATCCCGAAACTCACTTACGACTTCTTAGTTCAGGTACGAAACTTTTTTTATTACCTTTGAGTTTAAAGGTTCTTCGACATAAGGAGAGAGATACACATTCTTTCTATTCTGGCTTTTCCATCTGCACCCCATCTCATGCGGCGCCTGTAGCACTCAAATTCGTCTCACCTTAGCGAGCCCCGAAAGTCAACCCTTCTCGTTCGGTGTCCAGTTCTCAACTCAACTGACTGACTTTTTCAAATCTCCTAAAATCCTCCGTGCGCTTCCGGTGTGTGATGTCATTCGCACTCTCTAGCCCCGTTTCCCAACTGGGCTATTGTGACATCTCTGAGTGACATGTCCGCTCCGCGTGTGCGAACACCTATGTTAATGTTGCACCTAAGTAACCCATGCACTGAGCCAAAAGGTTCTCAGCCTAACTAAACCCAAAGGCATAAAATGAAATCCCTTGGCCATTATATTACACATTTTCCCTTATTTGAATTTTTAGAAAAACAATCAAGGTTCAGTCTTTTATTTATAAACTCTATGATATCCTAAAAGGTATGGATATGCTCTGGTATAGTAAGGTTATCATAATTGAGGTATGGTAACATTTGGTTTGGTTGGTTGGGTTTTATGGCATATCAACCTTTGTAGGTCAATTTATGCCAAATCTATTTTTATGTAAATAATCAGTTCCATTTAAAACAATTCAGTTTAGCATGAGTACACAGTTTAATTCTCAAAAACATTTCTATTTCAAACTATTCAAGCAGTTATATATAACAATTCAGTTTACTGTAAGTACAGTTTCAATGTCAAAAACAGTTCAATTTCAAATAATTCAGTTTAGCATAAGCACACAATTTAAATGTAAGTAAAGTTTAATTGTGAAAAACATTTCTATTTTGGGCTATTCAGTTTAGTCAAGCAGCTCTAATTCAGCTAATTCAGTTTAGTATAAGTACAGATTTTGTTTACACACAGTTACATGTCAAAACAGTTCTATGTTAAACAATTCAGTTTAGTGTAAATACAGTTTCAATATCAAAAAACAGTTCTATTTGAAATAATTCAGTTTAGCATAAGCACACAGTTTAAATGTAAGTACGGTTTAATTGTCAAAAACATTTCTATTTCAAACAATTCAGTTTAGCATAAGTATGCTGTTAGTTATATTTAACCCATTGATAGGGCCCTATCAGGTGCTACCACGTACTGACATATGGTGAGAGAGAGAGAGTCAGGGTACTGTGTGCTGTCAGCATTACTTGATGATGATGAGTGTTTATTTTAGTCTTAAAAAGTTGCAGCAAACCAAAGATTTCAAGGTGAACTTACCTTTATATTTAAAGCTACAAAAGATACAAGACTGTAGTCTTGAATTATTTCCACAAGTGCTGCATTCATCTTCTTATATTTTTTGAAAATTGGATCATCCTGAAAAATATTTAAATAAATATGAAACAATTTTATTTTTCTAAAATCAAAGCATATATAATAGAGCATGAAAACTTATCTATATATCAATATATTTAAAAGCTTATCTACATATCAGTATATTTAAAAGCTTATCTATATCCACTATCAGAGGGCAGATATGTTTTTCATCCTTCTTTAAGTAATAGCAATGAAGAGGTGATCCCACACTCCCCTGAGCACTAGAACTGATGCCTTATCACCAATTGCAGTTTAGTGTCAAAACCAGGATATGATAAAACAGATAGAAAATGTATTAGATGAGACCTGCACATTAAAATGATGGGAATAGTTGTCCACCCATGAGATGATTGTCTCCTTTGTCCAGATGCTTGTGTATGGTCAAGCATTGTTATGCAAAAGGAGGACATTATTGATTGGCAAGATTTAGCACCTTCAGATTTTTATATTCATTTAAAAAACATTCTTAATAAGAATGTTAGTGAACTCTACATCAGCCTATTTCAAAGACGCATTGTGGCTTGAGATTATAGAAAATTAACTCACATAAAAGAATATGAGGAATATTTTTGTTTCATAGCATGAGAAGGGGTAGATTTGACAACTTGTGCATTGTCCTGGTGGAAATGCCACTGATCCGATTTGAAGAGTGCTGGCCTCTTCTGACAGAATCTCTTCCTAAACTCCCTTAAAACCTCAACATAGTAACCCTAACCCTTTGGTCAATCAACTCTGGTCTATTGACTTCTTTACTCCTCCCACACCTCTCATCATCCCTCACAGACTCCTTGCCTTCCTTGAATCTCTTATGCCACTCAAAAACTGATGCTCGATTCATGCAAGATGCTCCAAAAGCAGTCTGAAGCATTCCGTATGTTTCTGTGGCATTTTTTCCAAGTTTAAAACAGAATTTTATTGCATATCGTTCTTCTAAAGTGTCCTCACGTCCAGATTACATTTTTGAAATTCACCAGCTGTGAAAATCAGGCTTTAGTAGGGTGTATTCCAATTGCTGCTGTAGCTGTTTATTTGAAGCTGAAATCATAAAAATTGGTCAGTCATCTCATAAGATGTATAGCAATAACGTACTGAATTTTCAAGAGTCTACGACAATTTTAAATGCCTGTACAAAAAAAGTCTGGAAACTTATCATATGCACCTTGTATTAAGACATTAGCTAGAAGGAGCTACCATTGCCATTTTCACTACACAAGGGACAGTTGAAAATGTGGGAGGTATTTATGCTGCCCTCCGTACATCCTTCTCCCTAACTCATCTCACTTTTGGCCAGTTGTATCCCCTCCCAGCATATAATGGCCCTTTTGAATTCTTGAATTTGAGACCCCTGATATAGAAGGATTAGATTTTAAAATGAAATACAAACCTGAAGCTGGTCCAGCAAGTATGTAAGATCAAGAACATCAGTATAAAAGTCAAGATTGAATGCTAATTTGCCATAGGACTGGATGAGATCAGCTTTGGATAAGATATTGACATGAGGCAATTCGACCTGAAGCATGGCTGACAGTGATGTAAGCAGGACGGCTATGAATTTACCTGGGTCACTACAATAATGTGAATCAACGAGATGTACTGCTGCTAGTCGATGGTCGAGTTTCAGCAGAGCAGCAAGGACATTTCGGACAGAGTTATGGTGTGTGTACAGTTCTACCTGACCAGGGAAGTCCAATAAAATATAGTGTTCTTTTGGAATTTTTTTCAACTTTTCAGTGAGCCAATCGATATTTTTCTCGAGGTACTCCATGCAGTAGATAAGGCCACCATTTGGCCCAAGTTTTAACTTGTCCATCACTTCTGCTAAAGTGATCAGTTCAGAGATGTCAATGGCAGCATTGTAGGGAATATGGTCATTCGCAGGATCAAGGTTGATCACACTAACTTGTCGTCCAAGTCGTGTCATGAACTCACCCATGCCATGACAGTAGGTTGTTTTCCCAGATCCAGGGGGTCCTATTACAACTTGGCCAAACATTTTTTCTTTAAAGTAGTGATGGTTCAAATATTTGATTTATCTGTACAAGAAAGAAAAAAATAATGCTTTTAAATTGGGATAAATAAAGAGAATGGTAAATTGGTTTTTACGATACGTCAACCCTTGAGGTGTTATTTAATGCTGAAGACTTTTTTTTAAAAAAAGTAATTATATGGTTTCAAGTAACTAATGATAAGGATCATTTGTAAACAAATATTTGAATAATCAAAATCAAACAGTTCTCTTTCAAGCAATTCAGTTTAGCATAAGTCATTTGTTTGCACAGTTTAAATGTCAGTTCTATTCGACCTATAGATAGAACCTTTTCAGATGCTACCACTCCAAGTCAGAGTTGACCTAGGAGTAATGGTAGTGAATGGGTACTCCGCATTCCCCAAAGCTCCAGCATTATTGGAGCCTCACCATCAGATTGCTTAGAGTCATATCAAGGACACTCATTGGGGGAGTTTTACTACTCTGCAGAGATGCAGTCAGTGTATTCTACTGGGACAACCAGAGTGGATCTGGGAGTAATGATAATGAAGATGTTACTGGAGACACAACAATAGATGCAGTTTTATGCCATATCCGGGACACAGCACTGAGGGAAGTCAGGAAAGATTTTAAAAGGTTACATTTAACCAGCCAACTGAAGAGAATTCATAGCTTAATTGGTAAATGCAGCTATTATGTAAATACATGCTTATTCAATTTTAACATGCTTATTTACAAAAAAAATGACAACAAGAATATTTGAGAATACACACATGGTTAACTGGTGTCATGCCTAAGTAGTTCACTATTAATTTTAACTTCTGTTAGGGGAGGTAATCTTAAAATCCTTTCTTTTGGTTAACCAGGCTTCTTGGAAGTCATGGAAAACAGAAGTTCAAGTCCTACTGAAAGTTTATCTTTTACTATTTCCGATCCACAGTTGACGTAGAGTGACAGTCTGAGTGAATTGCGATGAAAAGCAACAAAAAATTAAGATGAAAGAAAAAAATAAGGCAAAATTATTAATGATAACTCTTCATTTAAAAATTAAGTATAAAAGCAAAATGTATATCGGAAAAATCATCATAGGATTGCAATCAGAACATCAATAAAACAACGATTATACTGTATTCTTTAAATAAAATGAAAAGATTTAAATATTAATCATTATTAAAAACTTGCAAATAAAATCTAAATCAGAACGGACAAGTAAAGAATATATAGTGTAGAGATTACATTCCTTGCCTTCCAAATAATACTTCAAATAGCCACTAGGTGGCGGGAACAAAGAAAGATATAAAACGGCATAGAAAAGTCAAACTTTCTCTCTACAGTCCTGTCTTGATAATCAAAAGCATGCTCAAGTGTATGCGTTTCTCAACTATAAAGTGACCTTGTGCCATATAATCCACTAATCCAGAATATGGCACAAGGTCACTTTATAGTGGAGGCTACGCACAAACCAAGACTTCCGCGCAGCAGGTGCAAAAAATACTTAGCCCTGTTGGCATTTCTTTAATGAGGCACCTCAGATGCTGACCAATCAACTCAACCCTGCAAAGCAAGTAAATTCAGTGGGGAATGACCCTCTGAGACCAACTGTTTAATAGCCAACTAACCCCCAGCATGAATGCCTGGAGGTAAGTGAGTCAATTCCCTTGACTCTCTATTATCAACCGTCTCTTTCAGCCATCACATTTGGTGGGTCTTCTAAAATGCACAGAGCTGATGAATGAACATCTTTGTTGGATAGCCACTACCATCAAGCGAATTCCTTACTTAGATCTAATAGCACCAATCGAGGATGCAGCTTTAAAAATTCCCAAGGCAAGTGCTGATGAACTAATATGGAAAGTGAGACAAGCACTTGAGAAATCAAAGTCTCTGAAACCTGACAGGCTCTCAAAGCGCTAGAGGATAATAACAGTGTCATAATACTCCCAGCTGACAAAGGCAATGCTACCGTGGTACTGGATAGGGTGGGATACTCCAACAAAATGGCAGACTTGATTGGCAATGGTGGCAATTGTAAAGTAAAGAAGGAACTGACCCTGAAGACGGAAAAGAAGCTGTTACAGATCCTTGGTAAGAATAAAGATCTCATACCACAAACAAAATATAGACAGCTAATTCAACATTACAGTAAGCTACCACACATATATGGCCTTCCAAAAATTCACATGGATGATATTCCATTGAGTCCCATTGTCAGCAACCGAGGTTCAGCATGTCACCCATTGAGCTGCTTCCTTGTGGAGATCATCAGCCCACTAACTGGTAAGTCCTCATCATATGTTAAGAACTCAGCTCACTTTGTGGAGAGAATCAGGGATGCCCCCATTCATTCTAACCAGATGGTGAGTTTGGATGTAGTGAGTCTGTTTACAAAGGTACCTACTAATGAGACACTTGCTGTAGTGCGGGATAAACTGGCTGCAGACCCCTGGCTGGAAGAATGCACTTGTATCCCGATAGATAATCGAATGGAAATGTTGACTTTCTGTGTGGAGACAACCTACTTTGGGATGGGATCTGATATATACTGACAAGAAGAAGGACTGGCTATGGGTTTGCCATTGACACCAGTATTGGCTAACATATACATGGAATACTTCGAAGAAATGGCATTAGGTTCTACATCACTAAAGCCATCTATGTGGCTTAGATACATAGATGACACATTCCTTCTCTGGCCTCATCAGGAAGATGTTCAGATATTATTTGATCACATGAACTCAATCCGGCCATCTATACAGTTCACTATGGAGAAAGAGCAAGATAACAAATTATGCAGAGAGCAAGGATTCAGGTCATCTGTGTACCATAAGCCCACCTTCACTGGACAGTACCTCAACTTCAACTCCAATCATGCATATAAAGTAAAGAAAGGAATAGTCTGTTGCTTACAACATCGAACAAAAACCATTAGTAGCGATACTTATGCATATCAAGAAGAAATGATTAGTTTGAAACACGACCTCCATCATAACAACTACCCAGAGTGCATAATATTGGCTCCAAGAAACCTAGATAGGAGGATAGAGGACAATACCCGAAAACTCACCACAGTATGTCAGCCCTATGTCAAAGGATCCAAAAGATATGTAGACCATATGACATCAGGACGGTATTCACAAGTGGTTCAACTCTCCGGAGATATCTCTTCCGGGTCAAGCCACCAACGGAATTCAACATGACCAAGAACTGTGTTTACTCCATCTCTTGCAGTTGTGGTAATATATACAAAGGTGAGACAGGTTACCCACTAAAAGTAAAGCTAGAAGAACATCGGAAGGCAGTAGTACGAGGTGAGATTGAAAAGTCGGGTATGGCGGACCATATATGGAAGAAAAAGGGAAACCATCTGTCCTTATGGGATGAAGTTGAAATAATTGATAGGGCTGAACATTGGAGGATTAAACGCCTTAAGGAATCAACACATATGTTGGGCTACAATGACCTGCTGAGTAGACCAAGTATAGAGATGAATACAATGTGGGAACCGATAATTAAAAAGGTTAGATTAAAAAAAAAACAATCTGAATATGAGCACAGGTAAAAAATCATACATAATGGTAGTAATCCTAGTTAAGTAAGAACATTAAGTTTATAAATCCCCACTCTGAACTGTCCAGCAGTACCATAATGGTTATAGGTGTAGTTCCCTAAGCTTCTAAGGAGACAATCATCTGAAGGTTGTAGGTTCAATCCTGACTGCAGGCGAGCAACAATACAGAAATACTTAACACTTGTACCTGGTTATGGCTAACAGAAGCAGGTGAACCCCGTGGATTCAATAAAGGACATGGTTCGAATTTCCGTGAAGGTTCCTGAGTTTGACAAACACCTGAAGAAGGCCGGAGGACATATCGGCTGAGACGTGGGTGGGGAAAAAAAAAGATATAGGCTTGAAGTTGATGTCAAAAACTGGATGTAATGTCAATGTCTGGGGTTATGTATCTAAAATTTTTTTTTTACTAAACTCAGGACCTTCAGCAACTGAAATATTTTCAATAAATTAACCTATTTTTAGTAAAAATCTATTTACTTATCTTATTTATTTATTTATTTATTAAGGAAAACATGGTGATGAACTCTATTACTAATATCAAACTTATCTTTAGTTAAAAATTTTTTTAGGATTTTATTAGATTTTTATTCAAGATTGAAATTAAGTCTTTATTTATTGTCTTAACATTTTTTTTTGTTTTGTATATTGCCATTTAAATCATTGTTAAAATCATTAATATATTTATTATTATTAATCATTAATTAATCATATCACTAATAATAAAGAATTTATTATTACAATTATTGTCTATTTATCATAATTATTACTGTTACTGTTATCACATCTCCAACAATATCAAGAGTAATACTGATACCATACATTTTATCCTTATATATATATATATATATATATATATATATATATATATATATATATATATATATATATATATGATTTGTAAGTGAATAGTTTTTAGGTGAGTTCATTTGTTTGCACACAGTTAAATGGTTTCAAGTATAGTTATTTAACCTTAGTAAATCTATTCATCAAGTATTTGTAATATGAACAATTTGCTCACAGGTATATCATTTAAAGAAATTTTAAAAGAGATAAAATAAAATTTGCAATATAAAAAGATTTTAAGAAATAAAATTTGCTATGAAGTGAGTGACACTAATGCCAAATTTAGTATTTAACTGAGTAATCTTTTTAAGGGGCTTTAGTGTGAAATATTAAACAGTAATTTCAAATGGTAAGTTTAAACAGTAAGTTCTGCAGCTTTTTAGTCTGGACACTAATTCAAGAAGATACCACAGACAATAAAGTTTTTAAAAAGGAATTTTATACAAAAGAAACGAGAAAGAAAGGGATAGAAAAGATGACACATTTCAAATTTTAGTGCAATTTGCTGGAACTTATCTGAGAGAGTGTCTGGGAAACAAAGTTCTTTGAATTTGAGTATCTTTATTTTCTTTTTTTGTTTTGTAGAAATGTTTCAGAATTCATTAAATTACGAGTCTTCTTTAAGGTTCTTCTCGGCTGAATTTTCTTTCAGTTGTTTAACTTGGTAGAATTTCAGTAGTCAACTTTTGTGCAATTTCACTTTTATTTCTTTATTTATTTCATTTAAGAAGCGAGTGACGAAACCCATCTGCCGGCTAATTTTTCCTGTCAACAGTTCAGTCCCCGAATTCATACTGAGAGTCTGAATAGTAGTTCTCGACAAGAAGAGGAAGTTGCTTTTAGTACTGCAGTCTGGGATTACTTTTCTCTTTTCCATTCTGGCCAAATCAAGTCCGCACGTGGTCGGTTTTGATTTTTTCTTAGAAATGAATTTTTATAGATTTCAACTCACAAATAATAATAATCCTTAGTAAATGATTGAACAGTTCTATTTGACCCATAGATAGGGCCATAACAGGTACCACAAATCGAGGTCAGAGAAGACCTGGAAGTAATGGCAATGAAAGGGTTATAGGGATTACATCCCTAACTTTTAAACAGTACTTCTAATGACTAGCTAGGTGGTATGACCAATGTAGCATATAAAACAGAGTAGAAAAGTCAAACTATCTCAATCCAGTCTCATTTGGTTGATGGGGTTTATGGCATATCAACCTTTGTAGGTTATTTAATGCCAAATCCATTTTTATGCAAATAGTTCTATTTCAAACAATTCAGTGTAACATGAGTACACAGTTTAATTGTCAAAAACATTTCTATTTCAAGTTATTCAGTTTAATCAAACAGTTCTAATTCAGTTTAGTATAAGTATAGATTTTGTTTACACACAGTTAAATGTCAAAATAGTTATTTTTTAAACAATTCAGTTTAGCGTAAGTAGACTTTCAATGTCAAAAACAGTTCCATTTCAAACAATTCAGTTTAGCATAAGCATGCAGTTTAAATGTAAGTACAGTTTAATTGTCAAAACCATTTCTTTTTCAAGCTATTCAATTTAGTCAAACAGTTCTAATTCAAACAATTCAGTTTAGCATAAGTATACAGTTTGTTCTATTTAACCCATAGATAGGACCCTATCAGGTGCTACCATTCTGGGTGAGAGTAGACCTGAGAGCAATGGCAATGAAGGGGTGCTCCGCATTCCCCAAAACCCCAGCATCACTGGAACCTCACATCAGGACACTTGTTGAGGGCTGGGGTAACTTTTCTGGAGAGGTGCAGTTGGTGTATTCTACAGTTTCAGGCGACAGGGCAAGTCTCATTTGCCTCCAGGCAGGCCTATCTGGCATTTGTGCTGAGTGGGCAGTTGAAGGTTGATCATCTGGTCTCAGTGGGGCTTCCCCCCAGGCTATACCTCCTCTGCAGGTTTGAGTTTATTGCTCGGCACCAGAGGCATCTCCAAAGAAAAGAATGTCAATGGAACCAAGCATTTTTTAGTCGAGCTAGGCATAAGTCTCGATTTGTGTGTAGATCAACACTATAAAATGACCGTGTGTCATAAATCGATTTGGTGGGAAGTCAATCAAATACAATCTCTGGTCTTGCTTTGACAAGGAGAAGCATGCACGAACATGTGCGTTTCTCAACAAAGCTTGTATTGTCCCTCACATGGTACCTTGCTTTGATGTAAGTTTTCACACAACTTCTATTCTATTAAGAATACTCAACTGATACCAAAGAACTCTTCAACTGGTTGGTAGGTTGGTTGGTTGCTTTTTGGCATATCAACACTTTTTGGGTCATTTAAAGCCGAATTAAGTCATTTTGATAAAAGTTTGTATGTTTAGTTTGGTTTTATGGTACATCAAGTATTGCAGGTTATTTAAAGCCAAATCCTGTTTTATACATATAAACAGTTCTATTTCAAACAATTCAGTTTAATATAAGTATAGTTTTGTTTAGACACAGTTAAATGTCAAAACAGTTCTATTTCAAACAATTTAGTTTAGCATAAGTATGCAGTTTAAATATCAGAAACAGTTCTATTTCAAACAATTCAGTTTAGTATAAGTATAGTTTTTGTTTACATATAGTTTAAATGTCAAAACTTTTATTTCAAACAATTCATTTTAGCATAAGTATGCATTTTAAAAGTCAAAACAGTTCTATTTCAAACAATTCAGTTTAGCATAAGTACACAGTTTACTTCAATTTGATTCATAGATAGGACCCTATCAGGTGCTACCACTCTGGGTCAGAGTGAACCTGGGGGCAATGGAGTGCTCTGCATTCCCCAAAGCTCCAGCATTACTGGAGCCTCACCATTAGATTGTTTAGTGTCATATCAGGACACTCGATGGGGGAGTCTTACCCTTCAGTAGAGAGGCATTTGGTATATTCTACAGCCTCCCACCCGCTAGCTGACTGGGCCATTTTTTTTTTAGTATTTCATATCATTTTAGTATTCATTCTTTTAAGTTGCTTAGACAATGTAGATGTTGTTGTTAATGTGTGAATTGTTTTAAACCGATTAGCGCGAGCAAATATTAAACTATAATACTTTTCCATATTTACAAGTGTTCAAATTTTGTTCCCCATACTCAAATAATCGTGGCAGTAAGTTATGGTGCACAGATACGACAAATAATCGAAGATAAACTTTCAAGTCGTCAATACCAAAGTCCACTCAATTCTATATCTACAGGGCACTCCATATTCCCCAGAGCTTCGGGACTGGAATCTCACCATCAAATGCCGTGTCATACCCAGAAATGCAGTCGGCATATTTTACATTACCAGCCGATAGGGTGGTGTTAGACAAGAGTAAGTTTTAGATATTGCCTTAACTTTTTTCGACAGTTCAGTCCCCATTATATTTAAAATAAAATATAATAATTATATATTATAAATTCTGCCATCTTTAGGACAAGAGAAAGAAAGATTAAATAGAGTGGGTGAGTTTTGCTGAATCGAAAACGTATTTGTAAATGTTAAAAAAATGAATATATATGACTGAAATTGAGTTTTATTAGGACGGTGAATGTAAGTAAATATTACATTTCTATATAATTTCTTTAATTGTACATTACCGTAAACCTTTTCCGAGTGCGATGTTCTGGACAAATACAAAAATAAGCAAACAACAAAGACGTAAGTTTTTTAAATTTTCTTTTTTACTAATTTTACATCAGGAATTTAATAAAAGATTTTCGGTACGGTATATATATACTTAAAATCAAAAATTTGAAATAAATTCTATTTTAAATTGAGAAAAAAAAAAACCCCAAAACATTTTTATGAATAATTTTATGAATTCTGAGATAGAGGAAATACCATTTTATATATATTCTAATTCTACTGAAAATAAGATGTAGATGAAAAGGAAATGTAAACGTTTAAAAAATACCCAAGTTATATACGTATTAGTCGTACAAATTATATTTTATCAAGTAAAGAACTTACTGGAAATGTAAACAAAGATTCTTCTGAAAAATAACATCTTGTTTCGTACACACATGTATGTAAGCTGCCATCTTGGAATGACTCAATCAAGAACAGTAACAAAGGTTTAAAGGAACAAGAGTTATTTCCCTTAGTAGGAACGGTCTGAATAAAAATACCCATTGATTATTTTAACTATTATTGATTGATTGATTTTAACAACATGTCGACTCGTCTCGAATTATTTTATGCCAAGAGGTTAGGAAATCATTTACATTGTACGTTTATATTCGAACTTTTGTGTAATTTCTTTAGAGTTTTTAGTTCATAACCATTGGATTTCAAGTATTCCGATTTAATCCAAATAATTAGCACACAGTTGTATGGTTTAAATCAAGGTGGCGACCTTAATCGAAGGTGACCCGAAGGCTCTCTTTTCAGTAGCTACAACACTGAGATGTAGGAGAGGGCGCTGTTCCTTTCCCTGGATTGCTCCACTTTACCCTTGATCCTTACCTTATAATGCTGAGTGCTAAGCAAGGCAGCATCAAGTACCATTTTTTGAGTCTTTGGTAGGACTCGACCAGGGATTGAATCCCTGTCTCCCGGACTATTGGCGAACACCAATACTATTAATTATATGCTCTCAGGTAATTATTTCTATTCACTAATAGTGATTTGTTTTCACACAGTTATATTGTTTCAAGTGACTAATAATACTCTTTAGTTTAACACGACGTCACCATCTCAAGACAAAGTGGCCAATCACTGAAATTAGGAGGCCAGTTCACATACCTCGGTAGTAATATCTTATCTTCTGAAAGTGATGTCAACATATAGTTAGGCAGCTAATCGACCATATGGAAATCTGATCTTCCAACCAGTAGCCATGTCGGTACTATTGTGTGATTGCATCACTTAGACTTTAACGAAGCGCTTGGAATAAAAGCCAGATAGGAACTACACAAGAATGCTGCATGCTGTTTTGAACAAATCCTGGAAGTAGCACTCAACAAAATAACTGCTGTGCGGCCATTTTACGAATAAAATATTCAGGGCATTGCTGGAGAAGCGGGGACGAATTCGTAAATGACGTTCTCCAATGGACTCCTACACATGGACACACCAGTATTGGCCAACTAGTAAGGACTTACATTTATCAGCTCTGTGTTGACACTGGATGTAGTTTAGAGGACCTATCAAGAGCGATGGTCGATAGGGACAGAGAGAGAGAGAGAGAGAGAGAGAGAGAGAGAGAGAGAAGGTAAGTAAAGGAAATCTGTGCTATCTGAATGATTTGATGATGATGAGGAAGATGATGAATATATATATATGATAATTGGTTTGGTTTGGCTTTATGGCACATCAACCATTGTTACTTATCTAATGCCAAATCCTGTTCTTACATATAGAGTAAATATATGATTTGTAAACACATTTTGTAGATACACACCGTTATATGATCAAACAGTTCTTTTTCTAATAATTCAATTTAGTCAAAATTACATAGTTCCCAGTATTGTTATATATCACTAACAATTCAATTAACTTCAGTCATTTGTTCACACACAGTTAAAGGACCAAACAGTTCTATTTAAACAATTCAATTTAGTATGTCAATAAAATGAAATGGTTCCAAGTATTGCTATATATCACTAAAAATTCGATTAAACATCAGTCATTTGTTTACACACAGTTAAATTATCAAACAGTTCTATTTCTAGCAATTCAATTTAGTCTAAGTTATTTGTTTGCACTCAGTTTAAATGTCAAACAGTTCTATTTGATCCATTGTTAGAACCCTATCAGGTATTACCACTCCGAGCCTGAGTGTTGATGATGATGAGGTTTATGAAACAAATTAAGCTTCAATTAATTGTCCTTAATACAAACATTTTACAGTTATGTGACATTAAGGATTCCTACCCAATACAAATTAGTACAAGGTCTATGGTTTCAAGTATTTTAATCTAATACTAATAATTATATAGTTTCAAGTAATTATCTTTATCTAATAAAAGTTATTTGTTTGCACACAGTTGTATAATTTCAAGTATCTAACAAACATCCTCATCATCATGTCGCGCCATCAGCATGGATATCCCTGACCCTCTCTCGCCACCCCTCCCCATCGTCTATTGCTTCTGGCTGGTCTCCAGGGCTACATCCTCTATCGGCACAGAGCTGCTGAATGTAGGTTCGAGCTGGTCGTCCTGCCTTTGCTCGTCTATGTGAAGGGGTCCACGGGAGTACAAGTGTCCAGCATGTCTGGTTCGTCTAATTTTGACAGTTTTCGTAATGGGTGGTGGGTGACCGTACAGCTGCTGCTTTGTGGGGTGCTACCCTGCAGGACTTATTCAATATTGCTCGCAGCATTCTTGTGTAGTTGCCGTCAAGCTTTTTCTCCTTACGTTTAGTTAGCGTCCATGTAGCGCATCCACATAGCACTATCGACACGACCGCTACTTGGAAGAAACTGCGTTTTATTCTATCGATCAGGTCTGACTTCCACATGACCGATAGCCTATCGATTGCTGTCCATGTCCACGCGTCGATGTCTGTCTCGATTGATGAGACACTGCTTCCTTGGTAGGTAAACTTGTCTACTAGTTTCATAGAGCTACCTTGCCCAGTTGGCTGGGGCTGTAGAATACACTGACTGCACCTCTGCAGAGGGGTAAGACCCCCCCAACGAGTGTCCTGCATATGACACTAAACAATCAGATGGTGTGGTTCCAGCAGTGCTGGAGCTTTGGGGAATGCGGAGTACCCCTTCATTGCCATTGCTCCCAGGTCCACTCTGGCCCGGAGTGGTAGCACCTGACAGGGCCCTATCTATGGGTTAAATAGAACTAACAGCATACTTATGCTAAAATGAATTGTTTGAGTAAACTGAATAGCTTGAAATAGAAATGTTTTTGACAAACCGTACTTACATTTAAACTACGTGATTATGCTTAACTGAATTATTTGAAATAGAACTGTTTTTTGACATTAAAACTGTATTTACAATTAACTGAATTGTTACATATAACTGCTTGAATAGTTTGAAATAGAAATGTTTTTTACAAACTGTGTACTTATGCTAAACTGAATTGTTTTAAATAGAACAGATTATTCACATAAAAATGGATTTGGCGTTAAATAACCTATAAAGGTTGATATGCCATAAAACCCAACAAACCAAACAAACCAAACCAGAGCTACCATTTAGGGTGGAGATGTCACCTGTTTGAATAAAGCACATATATTCCGTCTTGTCTGCATTGACATGGAGGCCTATGCCTGCAGCAGCTCGTTCATGACTATGTAGCAGTGATTCGGCTTGGGTGGATGCATTTGCTAGAAGCGCTAAGTCATCGGCGTAGTTGGCGTCGGTAATTGTTTGTGCGGGGTATCCTCAGCTTCTTCCCTTTGTTAGCGTGAAACCGTACCATCTAACAATAATAAACCTAAATAAATAATTTCAGTTTTAAGTAACAGTAGTGAGAGCTATAATTTTAACGATTGAAGGTTGGCTTTCTATAACGTAAAAACATAAATAGTTACTTGGAGGTAATCCGATATAATCAACCTTAATACAAATTATTCTCATACAGTTATGTGGTATCAAGTATTCTTATCTAATACAAATAATTTGTTAATAGATCTATTTGACCCAGAGATGGGACCCTAACTGGTACTGCCGCTCCTGGACAGAGTAGACCTGGGAGTAACAGATATAAAGGGATACTCCACACTAAACAGAGATCCAAAACTGGAGCCTCAGTTCAGTGTCTTAACCAGTGTCTTGAATTAAGTAATTGCGATTAATTTAAGTGTAAGGATAAGTAAAGTAGGTGACCTTAGTGGAGAGTGTCTCGAAGGATCCCTTTTAGATAGCTACTACACCAAGGTGTAGGGGAAGGCACTTCTCCTTTCCCAGGATTGACTCACTTTACCCTTGATCCCTACCTTATACAGCTGAGTGTTAAGCAAGAAGGCATCAAGTACCATTTTTTGAGTCGTTGGTATGACTCGAATTCTCATATTCGTTAGGTGTCTCGTAGAGTGTCCTGTAACACGATGGATCATGTTGAATATTAGAATTAAAAAATAACAAGACACTCATGTTGTTCCGATATGAAGCTGTAATATTTGGACCCAATATTTCATTGCAGTAAATGCAAATACGAAGGAGAGAGGAAGGCTTTGTAAGGATTTATTAACGTATCTCCTTGGCAGCAACTCCACTACCCCGTCTTTCACTGATTCATACCAACGTCTAACCCCAACTTATCTCTTTGGGTTTCAAAACTCATCTGCTTAATTTTCAAATTATTTCATTTTTATATATTCTCTGTTTATATTATTTATTGCATCGTACTTTCTAGAATCATTACATATGTCACAAACCCTCATTATCTCACGCTGGTCGACAAGCCTTGATTTGTTTATCATCCATATCCTGTCTTCCCTAACGTTATTTTCACGTGAGGTGTAAAACCTGGTCGCTACCTGTGCACGCGTTTGACCTTTGCTATGAACTACACATACATTCAAAGTCCTGAGCTAACTTACAATTTTCCCAATAAACAAAATAATTAATTGATTAATTAATCATCCTAATTATTTTACTGTCACATGACATTTCAGAAACCCATTTTCGATCTCTTTTGTCTCTGTTCTTTGGACAGTAGACACACTGTGTCTGAGCCGTGCTCGAAAAGGGTAAAGCTACATAACTTTTTTTTTTTTTACTCACGCTTGTCAGGTGAGCCCTTTTACATTTTATACCTCTTTCATATACTGGCTGTTCCTGGAACTTTAAATCATCATCATCATCATCAAGTCGTGCTGACAGCAAGGATTCCCATGGCTTTCTCTCTTCGTCCGTCTCTATCATTCATCGCCCACAGCAGGTCTTCCAAACTACATCCACGAGTGTGGCACAAGGCCTTGTCTTAGATGGGACTAGTTCCAGGGCTGTTGCCCAGACACACCTGGCGAGCACAAAAATATCTCGGTTCCCGTCGGCATTTCTCTGAAAAGGGGCGCCTCAAGCAATAAGCCTAGACCCTCTAAGGAGGGTTAGAGCCTGGGGGAAGACCCCTTGATGCTTGATGATGCCGGTCTTGGCGCGCTCGACATGAATGCTAGCTTCCCGGAAACCATTTCAGATAGCCTCGACCGACTGCCACCCGAGCCAGGACACACCAGAACAGAATCTATTAATTTTAGGATTTTTGTTAATATATGGAATCATGCTTTTGGGATGGAAAATCAGTAAAAACAGTGTATTATACTCTGATAATTATTTTTGAAAAAGAGAGACACAAAAAAGGAAACAAAAGAAAAAGAAAAGAAAAAGTAAAAGCAAAAAGACACAGAAAAAGGTGTCAAAAAGCAGAAATCACCGCTTCAAAACTTTTGAGGGACGTAACAAAAATATTTATACTCAAGTTACTTCCCTTGAAAATCTAAGGGAGATTATTGCTATCTTTTCACTTGGAGAAAACGTAAATTTAAATTTAAATTTAAATTTACGTTTTCTCCAAGTGAAAACCAACGACTTTCGATTGATTTTACACGATTTTATCATGAAAAAGTTCCGCCCTTTCATCGACGCTGATAGTATTCTCTGCAGAGGGATTAGACCCACTTCTCAAAACAGGGGTGTCCTGGGTATGACAATAAATACATCCAGTTGTGTAGCCCTGAGGAATATGAAATACCTCTTTATTGGCATTACTCCCGAGTCCACTCTGACGCGGAGTGATTGCACCTATAAGGGTCCCATAAAGGGGTCAAATAGATCTGTTTAAAAATTATCTATATTAGATAGGAATACCATGAAAATTATTTGTATAAGATAGGAATACTTGATACCATATAACTGTAAATTATTTCTATTAGATAGGAATACTTGATACCATATAACTGAAAATTATACCATGTAATTGTAAATTATTTTTTATTAAGAATATTTTCTTGAAGTTATGATTGTTTTCTAAGAATTATTATTATTTGAAACCATTTTACAACGCGTAAACAAGTGACTATTACTGAATAGAAATAGTCACGTGAATCCTTGTAATTGTGTATAAATTATCAGTATTTGATAGGAATAATTGGAACTATACAACTTTGGTTTTATCATTCAGTCTTCATCTTTATTGTTACATGGTGCATTCAATAAGTTTCCAGATTTTTTGTACAGGCATTTAAAATTGCCGTAGACTCTTGAAATTTCAGTATGTTATTGCTATACATTCTATGAGATGACTGACCAATTTTATGATTTCAAGTTCAAGTCAACAGCTACAGCAGCAATTGGAATACACCCTACTAAAGCTTGATTGTCACGGCTGGTGAATTTCAAAAATGCAGGGAGGACACTTTAGAAGAACGATATGCAATAAAAGTCTATTTTAAACTTTGAAAAAAATGCCACAGAAACGTATGGAATGCTTCAGACTGCTTTTGAAGCATCTTGCATGAACCGAGTATCAGTTTTTGAGTGGCATAAGAGATTCAAGGAAGGCAGGGAGTCTGTGAGGGATGATAAGAGGTGTGTGAAGAGTAAGGAAGTCAATAGACCAGAGTTGATTGGCCAAACGGTTAGAGTTAGGGTTACTATGAAACTCTAGTCCCCTTCAAAGTAATCTCCTCCGGCTGCAATGCACTTGTTGTACCGTTCCAACAACTTCTGGAAGGCCCCATGGAAGTCCTCTTATGTGAGCATGTCAATGACCTTCGTCACAGCCTCTTTCATCTCATCAATTGTCTCATAACGACAGCCTCTGAGCTTAGGGAATTACCAAAAGTCACAGGGGGCAAAGTCTGGACTATAGGGAGGGTGAGGAACTGTCTTGATACCCATCTTGGTCAAATAGTCTGTGACGAGGATGGAGTTGTGGACAGGTGCATTGTCCTGGTGGAAATGCCACTGACCCGATTTGAAGAGTGCTGGCCTCATCCAAAGGAATCTCTTCCATAACTCCCTTAAAACCTCAACATACTAACCCTAACTCTAACCGATTGGCCAATCAACTCTGGTGTATTGACTTCCTTACTGCTCCCACACCTCTCCTCATCCCTCACAGACTCCTGCCTTCCTTGAACCTCTTATGCCTTTCAAAATCTGATGTTCGATTCATGCAAGATGGTCCAAAAGCAGTCTGAAGCATTCCATACGTTTCAGTGGTATTTTTTCCAAGTTTTTGTTTGGTTGGGTTTTATGCCATATCAATCATTGTAGGGAATTTAATGCCAAATCTTCTTTGTACATATGTATTAAATACATATAATTTTTTTTGGTTGGGTTTTATGCCATATCAACTATTGTAGGTTATTATACTTCCTTATATGCATATATTAAGTACATATGATTAGGTTTGGTTGGGTTTTATGGCATAAAAGTCATTGTAGGTTTTTTAATACCAAATCCTCTTTATATATATATATATATATATAAAATTTGTCAACATATTTTGTTGATAATATTTTAAAACGAGCCTGAGCTCTTTGTACAGTTAAATGATTTCACGTATTGCTATATAACAGTCACAATTTAACACAAGTCATTTTTTTGCACACATGATTTGTTTTATTTGGCCCATAGATAGGATCCGATCAGGTGCTATCCTTCTGGATCAATGTGGAAATAGGAGCAATGGCAGTGAAGGTGTACTTCGCATTCCCCTAAACTCCAAGGCTGGAGCCTCACCATCAGATGGCTTATTGTCACTTGTTTGGGGGGGGGGTCTGCAGTGATGCAGTGTGTGTATTCTGCAGCCCCAGCCGGATGGGCGGCAAATTTGACGCGGAGTGAACTAATGCACAATGTGTCTTAGCACTATCTACCACAATATTACCAACCATAGCGAGGACCTACCGTAGCTTCAACTACTTTGGTCACGTGAGGTATGTGCCGAAAACTTGCACTTTACTAAGTATTGAACATTTTTTGACACACCCCACCTAGTAAATCAACAAATGTCCGTCCGTTTGTCCAAGCAAGGTTCTGTCATTTGTCTCTGATTGCTACCAAATTGTTCGAAATGTTAGAATCATGCCGGAAGTATTTTGCACTATACTAAGATATCCGGTCAAGAGGAGTTTTAAGTAGGATCTCTCTCACTAGCTATGACTTAGTGTCTCCCAGTGTTGTTAAAAGCGCGCTTTCCCGATCTCTCAGCCCGTTCTGTTGGCTAGGTTTAAAATATGCTGATTGAACCCTTCGCAGAGCAGTAAGACCCTTCCACCTAAAAGGGGTGTTCTGGGTATGACATTAAACTACATCTAGTGGTAAGGTTACAGTTCTTGAGATCTAGGGAACGTGGAGTACCTCTTCAGTGCCATTACTCCCAGATCCACTTTGTGGTAATATCTGTAAGGATCTCTTCCATGGGTCTAGTAGACTTTTTTGAAAATTATTTGTATTGAATAGGAATATTTGAAACTGTTTAACTGTATACAAATTATAAGCACGAAGAAAGGTTACTTGAAATTATCATTATTTAATAAGGATTATTAACATTAGATGAAACCATACAATTATTGAAGTTAGATAGGAATAAGTAAGTAAAGTTGGCGACCATAGTCGAGGGCGACCAGAAGGCTCCCTTTTCAATTGCTACTACACCAAGGGGTAGGGAAGGGCGCTACTCCTTTCCCTTGTTTGCTCCACTTTACTCTTTATCCATACCTTATAATGCTGAGTGTTAAGCATGGAGGCACCAAGTACCATTTTTAAAGTCTTTTGGTGCAACGCGACCTGGGATTGAACCCAGGTCTCCCGGTCCATTGGCGAAGAACCCATATAACCGTAAAAACAAATATTATTAAATAGGAATAGTGACTTTAACCATATAATTATTAATAAATTATTTGTATTTGATAGGAATACTTGAAACTATACAAACGAACGCAAACAAATGATTTTAGAGAAAAGTAGTCAAGGGTGACCTGAAGGCTCCCTTTTCAATAGCTACTGCACAAAGGTGTAGAGGAAGGCCTTTGACATTTCCCTGGATTGCTCTACTTTACCCTTGACCCTTACCTTATAATGCTGAATGCTAAGCAAGGCAGCATCAAGTACCATTTTTGAATCTTTGGTATGACTCGACCTGGAATTGAACACCAGTCTCTTGGACCCCAACCCATTAGGCCAATGGCCCGGTAAAAAAGAGCAATTGAATATAGTTAATTAAAAACAAAAAACGAAAAAACAAAATAAAAGAGAAATAAAAAAGAGAACACTGAAAATATACTTATTACAAGTCAACATTTACAAATGAATGAAATTTTCACATTAAATAACCCATAACTAGTTGATATGCCGTTAGAAAATAAACCAAACCAAACTAAACCAAAACAAATATATCCATATGTACCAGCCTCCCCGCTCGGGCAGGAAATGACACAAGGTCAATTTTTAAGCGGAATTTAACAGGTTTGAATTCAGAGTTTTCCTTCTCCTAGACTAGTTGCCTCACCAAGGCTGAAGAACTCAGTCTGCCCTACTATTTAAACAAATATATCAAGCAATTTGTTTCTGGATGTAAAGTGAGGGATCTTTTTGTTATTTAGATCAAATTGTAAATTGATCCCCTATTTCGAGGCCAGATTACATATTTATGTTCAGCTTTATTTCAAGACTGTTAATAAAAGATTTAAAAAATGATTACAATGAATTGTTGAAAATATATAAAGGGTGATGATTATAATCAAACATTTAGATATGAATAAAATCTTAGCCTTAAATAACCCATAAGGAGTTGATATGTCGTTAAACAAATAAACCCAACTAAACCAATCTTTCTCTTTGTAATCGTTACGAGAGACATGCGACTCTCTATCCCTATGCTAACTATATTTCGTCACCTGTTTCTCTCTCGAAATATCTAAAATTAATCATGTGAAGTTACGTCATTTGGAGTTGATAGAAAGAAAGAAAGAAAGAAAGAAAGAAAGAATTAATTTGTTTTCTTAAATAGCGATTTATATTAGATTTCCTGGTTTTCTTCCTTTTCATTCGTATTCGTTTTCTTTCTGGATAATTACTCCTTTATCTTTCCTTCTCTCCCTTTTAATTTATTCCTCTCATTATTTTCTCACTTTGTTCGCCTTTTTCTTTAATTTCATTTATTAATTTCCTTATTTTCTCTTCGAGCTTTCAATCTGTTTTGTTGGCTGCATTACATTCGTTATACAACTTGTCTTCATGTAAAGTTTTCCTTCCTTCCTTCCTTCCTTCCTTCCTTCCTTCCTTCCTTGCCTTTCCCCGTATTCTGTGAGAAATTTTCACTTTCCGTTTTGTCTACAACTTTTCTTTCTTTCTTCCTTTCTTTCTTTCTTTCTTTCTTTCTTTTCCCGTCTTTCTTTCTTTTTTTCTTTCTTTCTTTCCCCACCTTTTCTTTCTTTTCCCGCCTTTTCTTTCTTTCTTTCTTTCTTTCTCTCTTTCTTTTCCCACCTTTTCTTTCTTTCTTTCTTTCTTTCTTTCTTTCTTTCTTTCTTTTTTTGTTTTCCATCCATTCTATCTTTATTTTCTCGCTTTCTTTTATTTTTCGCTTTTTTTCATTCTTTTTCTTTTTTTCCTTTCCTTTTTCTATTTCCGTTCTTTCTTTCTTTCTTTCTTTCTTTCTTTCTTTCTTTCTTTCTTTCTTTCCCCTCCTTTTCTTTCTTTCTTTCTTTCTTTCTTTCTTTCTTTTCCCATCTTTTTTAATTACTCGCTTTTTTCTTTCTTTTTCTTTTTTCTTTCTTTATTCTTTTTTTCTTTTCCTTTTTTCTGCTCTTTCTTTCTTTGTTTCTTTGTTTCTTTTCAGCGTTCAGTAAGTAATTTTTACTTTCCTCTTGTCTTTAACTTCATATCTTCCTTTCCTAGCTTTTCCGACAATTCCCTTAATTTTCCCTTTTTTCTTCTCTTCAATTTTCTTTCGTTCGTCTCTTAATGCACGTATTTTGTTATTATCATATTTCATTCCTTATATTCAATTGCTTCATTTACTTTGGCGTTTCCTTCTTTTCTTCATTCCTTTTCTCACCATTTCTGTCATTTTTTATTTTATTTTTCTTTCTTTCCTTCAACTTTTTATTCATTTGTTTTTTACTTCATTTCATTCGTTATATTCACATTTTTTTCATTTCAACTTTTCGTTCATTAGTTCGTTCGTTCCTTCGTTCGTTTCTTCCTTCTTTTGCGTTTGCCCATATTCTGTTAGTAATTTTCAAGTTCCGTCTTTTGTTTGTTTTTGCATTTGTCAATAATTTTCACTTTTCTTCCTAACTTCAACTTTCTTTCTTTCTTTCTTTCTTTCTTTCTTTCTTTTCCCGCCTTTTCTTTCTTTCTTTCTTGCATTTTGTCAACAACTTTTACTTTCCTTCCTATCTTCAAATTTCTTTCTTTCTTTCTTTCTTTCTTTCTTTCTTTCTTTCTTTTGTTTGGCAATAATTTTTACTTTCTTTCCTCTCTTCAACTTTCTTTTTTTCTTTCTTTCTTTCTTTCTTTTCCAGTTTTTTCTTTCTTTTCCTGTTTTTCTTTCTTTCTTTCTTTCTTTCTTTCTTTCTTTCTTTTCCCGCCTTTTCTTTCTTTCTTTCTTTCTTTCTTTTCAAGTTTTTTTCTTTCTTTTCCTGTTTTACTTTCTTTCTTTCTTTCTTTCTTCTAGTAATTTTTACTTTTCCTTTTGTCTTCGACTTGTCTTTTTTTTCTTTCTTTCTTTTCACCCAAACTGTACGGGCTTTCAACTTTTCCGCATCATGTCAGATCCAATTAGAATAATTAAAGTTCATTTCTCAGCGATTCTCTTGCGCTCTGACCAATTTGTCACTTACTTAATAATTTTTCTTCTGTGGGATGAATGTCGCTTTTGAACGGAACACTTACGTAAAAATGCGATGATAGATACGCGTCTAAAAATATATATTTACCTTTTTGTATAATTAAATACATAAAAAATGAACAAATATCGGTCTATTGGCCTAGAGGGTAGAGTGTTTGCCAATGGCCCGGGAGACCGGGGTTCAATCCCAGGTTGAGTCATACCGAAGACTCAAAAATGGTACTTGACTGCCTTGCTTAATACTCAGCATTATAATGTACGTATCAAGGGTAAAGTAGAGCAATCCAGGAAAAAAGTAGTAGCGCATTCCCCTACATCTTGGTGTAGTAGCTATTGTTACGTGGGGTAGAAAATAGATTAATAACGAGAAATATATTTTTTATATATTACAAATATATTTTTTTTTCCCTTATTATTCCGAGACGAATAATAAAGAAGTGGAGAAGAAGAGGCGCCAAGCCTATCTTTTCTCCTTACGCATGGTTTGCTCGATAGTTCACGTGGGTAAAGGAGAAAGAGAAAAGAAAAAAAAAGAAGACAGTAAGGAATGGACTTGCAAGTCAATCCCCTTCCCCTATTTACCCATCTCAGCTAGACTTGAACTTTTAGAGTAAACTTTAAGTGACCTTACCGGCCACGTGTCCGACCCTAGGAATCGGTCTGAGATTCTTTTTTTTTGGCGCACTCGCAGAGTGACAAACGATTAGTAACAGTCCTGACTTCGAGGCGTTAACATCTATTCAGAAGAAGTCGAGAGACCTTCGCTCCAGTCCACCCGAGGAAATGTGACCAAGAAATAGATTTCAGAGATCGGACTACTCTTCGTGGCACTTACTTATATTCAAGCTGAGTCGTCTCTTACAAAATAAAAAAAGGAAGAAGATAAGATAATTAACAAGCCCTAAACCCTCAGTGAGTTTCATATTTCTTTTGCCTTTATGCGTCTACCTTGCAAATCTATTTGAATTGTGATTCGTCTCGGATTTTAGATATAAATATTATCCTTACTTTTCCATCCCCTTTTTTTCTTAAACCTTTTTTTAAAAATCTTATTTTCCTCTAGTAACCTTGTAAATTTTGTAATAAATTTTGTTGTTGAATCTTCAAATTGTGTTATGTTGGTTTTGTGAGTGCTTGCCACTTATTCCACTGTGATTTACCTAGAGTCTTCGATTGGAGAAATTCCCTTCCCATAGTTCGTCTTTTTTTTTTATCGAAACTTGGGCATTCTCGCTATTATATTTTTTATTATTATTCTCGTTACGTGTCAGCTAACGCAGTCCCAGCGAAACCCTGGTCGTAACACTATTGAAAAGGGAGCTTTCGGGTCACCCACAACTACGAATGCCAACTTTTACTTATATATATATATATATATATATATATATATATATGCGCGCGCGCGCGTGTGTGTGTACACCTGATGTGAATATTTCATACATGTACTCGATCGTACATACATACATACATACATAGATAATACATATTACCCTGTCGGTGAGGCCGAAATCTAAAGCGGAGTAAAGTTCCTCCAAAAAGGTGTCCAGTGTATGGCCCCTAAACTACACCGGTTGTGGGGCTCAAGTTATGGAGCTTCGAAGTGTGTGGAGTCACCCATTTTTGACGTTACTCTAATATCCACTCTGACCCAGAGGGGTAGTACCTGTTACTCTAAGGTCCACTCTGATCCAGAGGGGTAATACCTATCACTCTAATGTCCACTCTGACCCAGAGGAGTAAATCCTGTCACTCTAATGTCCACTCTGACCCATAGGGGTAGTACCTGTTACTCTAAGGTCCACTCTGATCCAGAGGGGTAATACCTATCACTCTAATGTCCACTCTGACCCAGAGGGGTAAATCCTGTCACTCTAATGTCCGCTCTGACCCAAAGTACTAATAGTTAGTTATTTGTCGAACCAAGTGCAATATAATATGGAGAGTGCTCAATATCTATGATCATCATCATCATCATATCGCGCTGGTAGCACGGATATCCCTGACCCTCTCTCGCCACTCCTCCCTATCATTCATCGCCCTAGGTAGGTCTTCAGGGCAACAGCCTGTATCCTCACATAGCTGCTGAATGTACGTTCGAGCTGGTCGTCCTGCTTTTGCGCGGCCATGTGTGGGGATCCATAAGAGTACATCTCTTATGAGTTCATCTCTGCTTCTCCAGCAGTGTCCTGCATGTCTGGTTCGTCTAATTTGAATAGTTTTCGTGATAGGGGGCAGGTGGCCGTACAGTTGGTGTCTTGTGGGGTGCTGCTGCCAGGACTTGTTCAGTATTGCACGCAGCATTCTTGTGTAATTGCCATCCAGTTTCTTCTCCAGCCGTTTTGTTAGCGTCCATGTAGTGCATCCATATAGCAGTATCGATGTGACCGCTGCCTGGAAGAAGCTGCGTTAAGGTCCACTCTGACCCAGAGGTTAATACCTATTAGGGTCCCATTAATAAGTGAAATAGCTTTAAAATAATGAAGTATTTGCCTGTTTGAAATGATGGTGAAGATAGATTTTTGTACAGAATGCAATGGAAGACTATAATCGTTAAACCGACTTCGTCATAATAATCTACCATAGACTTTCATATCGCAAAACTAACGAGCCAACTATACAACACACACACACACACACACACACACACACACACACACACAAATATATATATATATATATATATATATATATGAGAGACTTGGCCCTCGAGCATGGGAAAGGCAAACCATGTAGGAGAAGGAAAAACTCTGAATTCAAAACATGAAAAGAACCGTTCGGGAGTCTCTGTAGCACACTGGTACGCTATTATTCTTATCTGCTTATCCAAAAAGTGTAGTTAGTTCTACACAAACATTCTCCACTATCAACAAATGATGAATTTGAGTGTATGTGTGTATATTTCTCACTGTAACCTAGCGATATGAATATATAAATGTACATTATATATAACATATATAACATTGGCATTATGGTTAGAGTGTTCGCTAATGGCACGGGAGACCCGGGTTCAATCCCAGGTCGAGGCATACCAAAGACTCAAAAAATGGTACTTGATGCTACCTTGCGTAACACTCAGCAATATCAGGTAAGGATCAAGGGTAAAGTGGAGCAATCCAGGGAAAGGAGTAGCACCCTCCCCTACACCTTGGTGTTGTAGCTATTGAAAAGAGAGCCTTCGGGTCACCCTCGACTACGGTCGCCAACTTTACTTTATATATAACATCGGATAAGTCTGACTTCTATATGATCTGTAACCTATCGATAGCAGTCCATGATTTGTTTGTCTCACATTGATGTCATTGTCCGATGAAATAAAACGTAATTTTTTGCAAGTAGTGGTTGTGTCAATTCTACTCTATGGATGCATCACATGGACGTTGACAAAGCGTAAAGAGAAAAAGCTAGATGGGAATTGCACAAGAATGCTTCGAGCTATATTGAACAAATCCTGGAAGCAACATCCCACAAAACTGCAGCTGTACAGCCACCCACCTCTCATCACTAAAACAATCAATGGATCCCTCCACACGGACGTGCAAATGTTGGCCGACCATCTAGAACTTACCTACGATAGCTCTATATGGAAACAGGATGTAGTCTAAAAGACCTGCCGGAAGTGTTGGAGATGAACGGAGAGAGAGAGAGAGAGAGAGAGAGAGAGAGAGAGAGTGTTAGGGAAATCCGTTCTAGTAGCACATGATGATGATATATTATATATATATATATATGATATATAATATATTTCATAATTTCATATGATATTTATGTGTATCTAAAATTCATATGTTAAATCATATCCATATAATATATCATTATTGAATATTCATAGGAAACCATGGGATGCAGCATGGCGAAGGTGAGGTAAGGTGGATGAATCCAAAAGGAGGTACAACGTCACGCTTCTCTAGATGCTGAGCAGAGGGACTTCATAGTTCAGTGAGGAAACAACTGGGACTCATCTACGGCAATGGCGATTATCGATAAGGAAAATAAAACCAAACAATAGAACCAAAATAAAGGAACAAAGAAACAAATATATATATATATATATATAAACAAACAGAAAACAAAAAACAAACGAAAAATAATCACTTAAAGTTTGCCGTGACACTTCGTCAAAGAATTCCGAACTTGCAGCACGACTTGATGATGATGATGATAATTACATTCTGTCATAAATTCATATAATATTCATATGTACATAAAATTCCTACAATAATTCCTATTCATAAAATAGATAATTAAATTATATATGATATACTCATGTAGAATTACGTGCATTAAAAATCGATATTACAAATCAATATTTTATGCATTAAAAATCGATATCGAGAGACTCAGAGAAATTCGTAAAATTTCATATAAAATGAAGAAGAAAGTTTTAATATTTTCAAAATAAATGCCTCCTATTTATTTCTAAAAAAGTAAAGTTGTCTCCCTTTAGTCGAGGGTGACCCGAAGGCTCCATTTTCGATAGCTACTACATCAAGGTGTAGGGGAGGGCGCTACTCTTTTCCCTGGATTGATCCACTTAATCCTTGATCCTTACCTTATAATGCCGAGTGTTAAGCAAGGCGGCATCAAGTACCATTTTGTGAGTCTTTCGTATGACTCGACCTGGGATTGAACCTTGGTCTCCGGGACCATTGGCGAATACTCCACTCATTAGGCCAATGGCCTAGTGGGTAGAGTGTTCGCCAATGGTCCCGGAGACCTGGCTTCAATCCCAGGTCACGTCATACCAAAGACTTTAAAAATGGTACTTGATGCCTCCTTGCTTAACACTCAGCAATATAAGGTATGTATCCCCTACACGTCGGTGTAGTAGCTATTGAAAAAGGAGCTTTCTGGTCGCCCTCGACTAAAGGGAGACAACTTTACTTTTATTTATTTCTATGGAAACTGCAACAGATACAGGGTGCGCAAAAACCCATATAGAGCAAAAAGCCCTTGACGCTATATCTACGCGATACTGACCTTATATGACAGGTGTCTCAATATACATGAGACCTATGTGACTGCTAATGTTGTATATTGACCTACGACCCGGGCAGGCTGTCAAAATAGGAAATGCATCTGTATAAATAACAGGTGTATCTGGTTGAGGAATAGCAGAGTATAACATTGACCGTGGATGGGTTGAATGAGTGCAATTTGTGCTGCCAACAAGTAGAAGGTGGACGTTGAACTATTATATAACTGAGTGCACAGGAAATTCAATCAGTTGGAGACAAGATGCGGTAGAGAAAGCCAGCACCCAGCAGTTTGGAGATCAGACCAGTTGGTGAGAAGATGCTGGATTGAGGAACATGTCCCAGAAAGGCTGGTCCCCCAGGCCCCCGGTTGAGCAGCCCAGGAGAATGGGAAAGAAACGTGGTTATGGCTAATAGAGTGGGGGTCAATATGTTGCAGTTCTGTTCGGTCTCCAACTCTCTCTCATATACAACCCTTTCAATAAAGTGAGAAGTATATTTTTCTAAAGAACTTTGTCGCTCGTTATTATTGTGTGTCGTTATGATTTGCTTGCATATGAGTATGACACTAATTCATCATCATGTCGCGCTATCAGCACGGATATCCCTGACCCTATTTCGCCACTCCTCCCTATCGTCCATTGCTTCCGGCAGGTCCTCAGGGCTACATCCCGTATCGGTACAGAGCTGCTGCATGTAGGTTCGAGCCGGTCGTCCTGCCTTTGCTCGTCTATTTGAAAGGGTCCACGGGAGTACATCACTTATGAGCTCGTCCCTACATCTCCAGCAGTGTCCTGCATGTCTGGTTCGTCTAATTTTGATAGTTTTTGTGATGGGTGGTAGGCGGCCGTACAGCTGCTGCTTTGTGGGTTGCTGTCTCCAGGACTAGTTCAATATTGCTCGCAGCATTCTTGTGTAGTTGCCGTCAAGCTTTTTCTTCATACGTTTAGTTAGCAGCTATGCAGTGCATCCATATAGCAGTATCGACACGACCGCTGCTAGGAAGAAACTGTGTTTTATTTTATCGGTCAAGTCTGACTTCCATATGACCGATAATCTATCGATAGCTGTCCTTGCATTTGCTAGTTACGTGTCGATGTCTGTCTCGGTTGATGAGACACTGCTTCCAAGAATAATGATATTGTGTTCTTTTTGGTTTCCAATTTGAAAATAGTATACTATAAAAACCATTAATCCTTGATCACAATGCCTTGGACATGAGAGGAAAAATATTTTGCGTCACAACTTTTTTGGAGACAAAATCATTCCAAACTGTGCAAGCAAAATTTCGCAGAAGTTTGACTAAACGATAATCCTCAGAAAAGCTAAATTTATCGTTGGTTGCACAATCCCAGATCTGCAAGAAGTTGTCTGCAAGATGTCCTGGCAATGTGGATGCAGTGAGAGATTCTGTCGGAAGGAGTCCGAAAAAGGGTTCCGAAGACGTTCCCAAGAACTTGGTCTTTCACGTGCACTGTTGTATAAAGTCAATCAATTTCTGTCCCTGTTGTCTAGTTTCACCTTTCTGAAGTAATATGATTGCTTTTTAAGACTCAGATGAAAGATGAGTAGATGTAATATGAATTATCATATTAATGGGTTGCATCTATTTTGAGACACCCTGTATATATATATATATATATGAATAATTATATATATATATACGAGGTGCTTACGATAAGTTTCCAGACTTCTTTCGTATGGTCACTTTTATTGATAGTACACACATAAAACTCTAGTCCCCTTTGAAGTAATCTCCTCCGGCTGCAATGTACTTGTATTGTTCCAACAACTTCTGGAAGGCCCCATGGAAGTCCTCTTGTGTGAGCTTGTCAATGACCTTCGTCATAGCCTCTTTCATCTCCTCAATTCTCTCATAACGACAGCCTCTGAGCTTAGGGAATAACCAAAAGTCACAGGGAGCAAGGTCTGGACTATAGGGAGGGTGAGGAACTGTCTTGATGCCCATCTTGGTCAAATAGTCTGTGACAAGGATGGAGTTGTGGACTGGTATATTGTCCTCGTGGAAATGCCACTGATCCGATTTGAAGAGTGCTGGCCGCTTCCGACGGAATCTCTTCCTGAACTCTCTTAAAACCTCAACATAGTAACCCTAACTCTAACCGATTGGCCAATCAACTCTGGTCTATTGACTTCCTTACTGCTCCCACACCTCTCATCATCCTTCACAGACTCCCTGCCTTCCTTGAATCTCTTATGCCACTCAAAAACTGATCCTCGATTCATGCAAGATGCTCCAAAAGCAGTCTGAAGCATTCCATACGTTTTTGTGGCATTTTTTCCAAGTTTAAAACAGAATTTTATTGCATATCGTTCTTCTAAAGTGTCAGATTGCATTTTTGAAATTCACCAACTGTGACAATCAGGCTTTAGTGGGGTGTATTCCAATTGCTGCTGTAGCTGTTCATTTGAACCTGAAATCATAAAAATTGGTCAGTCATCTCATAAGATATATAGCAATAACATAGTGAATTTTCAAGAGTCTATGATAATTTTAAATGCCCATACGAAAAAAGTCTTGAAACTTATCGTATGCACCTCGTATATATATATATATATATATATATATATAATAATTACAGTTACATCTTGAC